>JAMKCH010013620.1:0-26188 GCA_023653785.1 Ophioderma brevispina | reverse complement strand
ATTTCACCAAACATCTCTAACACACTAAAAACTAATCTTATTTGAGATGGAACACAAAACAAAACATTTTTCTCTCAACTCAACATTAATGCACTTTTAAAACCTGAATCATGAACTCGCAAAAATCTACTGTTTTCGGGCTAACAAACTTTCTCTCAATGTTGTTTCAAAAGACTAACTACAGATTTCTTCTACACACCCACACCAATCACAATCAAACATAACAATAGATAACCAGACCATCTCATCGCGATTGTCCTCAGTTTGAGAAGACGATGTCCTTGCCCAAGATGCTCATCACTTGTCATCACAATCGACAATTACACACTTGACGGTTGTTCAGGAATTCACCTACCTAGGGTCCACCATCAGTACATTGTCTCTCGATGCAGAAATCGGCAAACGCATTGGTAAGGCTGCCAGCTACTTTGGCCGGTTTACAACGCGTGTGTGGAAAATCCGAAGCTGTCCATTAAGAAAAAAGGCAGCAGTTTACAACTCCTGCATCATCAGCACATTACTGGATGGCAGTGAGACATGGACTACATAACCTAGGCATGAGGGAAGAAACTCAACAGCTTCATCTGCGCTGATATTAGAGCATTCTGGGTGTCAATTGGAAGGACATGGTGCCAAATTAGGCTCCTGACTCGAATTGGACTTCCCCACCATCTATTACATTTCTTGGACAACGCAGACTCCGATGGCTGGGCCATGTCCGTCGAATTGAGGATGGCGGCCGTCATACGAAAAGTATCATGTATGCGGAGCTTCATCTTGGCACAAGAGGAAGTTGGCGACCCATGCTCCGATACAAGGATATTTGTAAGCGTGATATGTGTACCTGAACATCTACATTGGGTGCTGGGAGAAACTTCTTGCCAATCGTCACCTTTGGCGGAAAAAAAAGTGAAGCAACACCTTGAGCTTGGAGAACAACAGATCATCAAGACCAGTTTGAAAAGCAGCGAGCTAAAAGAAAGCCTGCAAAGATCCTTGGATAGTCAAGCTGTGACATCCTATATATGTAGAACCTGTGGCAGAGACGCCACTCTAGGATTGGCCTCGTCAGCCACAGACGTCGCTGTTCACCAACTGGAACTCAATGTGAGGCTTATCCATAGTCGCTTGCGAATGACGGAGGCCATGATGAACCAGACAATCTCCCAGGTACACTCAACAAAATTATGGCTTATTACAATCGACGACAAACCGTGGAACGACACATCAACTCTGTCACTACCAAGCGTATCACGCAATTCGTACAATCTACAGAGTTAAAACACCACCTACGACTACACCTAAAATCACTTTACAACACAATACGTTCTCCCCTACCTTAAGCTACTGTAACATCATTTGGGCCTCCAACTATCATTCACGGCTCACCAAACTAAACATCACACAGAAAGGGGCCATTCGCACTATCACAAGTTCACTCCCTCGGAACTCACACTTTGCACCATTATTTCAATCACTGAAAACACTTAAACTTAGAGAACTCAACCCAACTTCAAAACAGCGCTCTTCAGTTTGACGATCACAACAATCATTTACCTCCGAACTTCAGGAATTACTTTACCTCCAACAGACAAATCACAGCTATAACGCCAGACAAGCTGAAAACTTCATCTTCCCCTACCAAAATCTACCTATGAAAAGCACTTTCTTCAGTATCACGGAGCAAAACTTTGGAATGATCTCCCAGGAATCCATCACACACAAGTACAAACAAAAATACTTCAAGCTCCACTGAAAAAGGCATTCATCAACCAGTACAAATTCGTATTTAAATTACTCCCCAAGTCCTTATTTCTATCCTCACTTTATTCTTCATTTCTATCTGCAATCCTCACTTTTTTTAATTCACCTCTACCTCTTCAACCCCTGCTCTCAGTATGCTATTAGTATTAACATTACCTCAGGCAAGATATGTGGAAAGTCTGCTTTCTATGTTTCAATACCCGTCTCCTGTCTCCCGTTAAGTGATGTTTAGGTAGATTTGTTGTTTGTTTTCGTTTTATTATTATTTCATATGTAATATATTATATCATCCCAACTTGTGTCATTATTGTAATATGTATGTAATATGAGTATATTGTACTTTATGGATTACGGGCCAGTACTAACTATAAGCCCTATCGGGTTGTCCATTACTGGCCTTGCATTCATTTTCCGCACCTGATCATCTTAGTACAGTTTATCATTGATACTTTATTTTATATGTATTATTATATAATATACTGTATTATACATTCTGTCACACGTACGATATGTTATGCTGAATAAAGGATTCTTGATATTGAATCTCGGATGTTGTAAACAATTGCTGGATTTAACAACATCTTATTGTGCTGCAATTATATAGGGTTTGATAATTGCTATCAACAATTTTCCATAAACTTTCCGGGAAACCTTCATTAGCCTAAATGGACAGGAATTCAATGCGACAACAATTTTTACAACCGCAATCAATAAACTCCGGGCCTACCGTACCTCAGAAAGTATCCTAGTGTGAAATTGTTGTCAGTAAATCCAGTGCGACGATAGAAACAGATATGTGTACTTAGTAAAAATTTCAGTGTGATTAGTGAATGGCCAAGGTTTTCAGAACATTTCATGTGCTTAAGAAACCCACCAAAAGCTACCAGTTTAGGTCTGATCATGGGCGGCCGTGGTCTTTCAATAGTGCTTTGTGCACACGGTTGAACGTACGTGGGTGCTTGGGGTAGACGTTTTCATATAGAAGTCCCATTGAATGCAAATGAAGGTATTGCATTCATTCCGTCAAGGGCTACTACTGCCACAACGCATACAGCGCATGGCAGATTATTGTAATACCTTCTTTGCATCAATGGGACCTTCTATATGAAACGTCTACCGCTTATGGGGTTAATGCTTTTAGTGTGATCTCAGAATCAGCGTGCTTAAGAAAATGTCAGTGTGATAATGAATGACCCGGATTTTTTTCTGCCACGCAGAAGATTAATCCTGAGGGATTGACCAAACCTCATGCAGTTGTTACACAGTTCTTATTGTGTGTACAGCCAATCCAATTGTTTACATTTCTCAGATGTACTGATAACTGGCTGTGAGTAAGAGTCTAATTATTTCCATGTATGGCATGGTCAGGGGATATACATACCCTACTTGCACCACAAGTGATAGTGACATTCCTGCTTGCAACAATTGAGACTAGTCCTAACCCTAAAGGTAGCTAGTAACAGTTTTTCTGATGTTGGGTCAGATTGCAAAATTCTGCTGTCAAATTAACTGTTAGAATTGACTTCTATAGCCAATTTATATCCAAATTTAATACTTCCAATGTTATATTTATACAATTGTGGTACAGAATTACATTGTATGTATATTTAACACTGATATCATGGAACTATTTCATTAAGCAGACTAATATTACATTGTGGTAAACAGGCACAACTTTTGTACAAGCAATGTATGAACAGATATTACACTAAACAATAGTGATTTGGCCTATTGCACTGGATAAAAGTTCAACTTAAAAGGAAATACGGTAACCTGAAGCTTGGTGTTCTGCAATTGGCTATTTCGACTTTTCTACTTCAAAATAATCCCAGATGTCTCAGAAAAAGTAACATGAAACTGAATGTCTTTTGTTTCACAATAAAGGTTGATCATTGTGATTGATGCCTTGCATATTATTCATTACAATATAGTGTTACAAAACTCAATTGTTGTTCATTTCCACAATTTTGTGCACAAACGGCAAGAAGATTGTCCTTTTAAGGACTCGTCTTCAGAGGTGTTTCAGTAAATTTCAGTATGTTTAACATCACATAAGACACGAGGATACAGGCCAAGCTATTTGATATTTATTGAATATGCAAGAGGACCAGACAATAAGTGATTGTTGCATGGCCCCGCCGCATTGAAAAGATTTTTTTCACAGTGTGATTTCCAGCTGGTGTTACATCTATTGTCTTTTTTTCAGAGCACAATTTCAGTGGTGTTTTTTTTTTTTTCAGTGTGATTTTCAGTGTTTTAACTCATAGTGTTAGCTTTGCAAACTCTGTTTCCCTCGTGTCTTACCTTATTAGCTTATCGTGCTTTAAAAACACGGTCACTTCATTTTAAAATGACAGTAAAGCTATCACATTAAGCGACGCTAACTAAACTGCTGCTATTTTTACTGCCGCTGTGACCCATGTCATTTCTGACACCCATTATGTTGATCCATTATGCAAAAAGCATAGGTCAACCAAAAACTGTTATTTTTCTTTCACCAAAAATAACTTCATGTCCACCAAAAAAAATCTGTAAAATGATTTGATTTTGTTTTGGATTTCGCGTTGTAACAACGTTTTACTAGCAATAGGAATAATCTGATGATGTGTCTAAACTAGGCATTCTACAATCGGCGATAATTAATATTATACGAAATGTATTTTTTAAAACAATTATGGTAGAGTTTTTGGATCCAAGTCGAGCAAATCTGCCCGTTTTTAGTTCCTTCCTAAGTCTAATGTTGGAGGCCATTACATTTAAATTATTTAAAAAAAACCGATTATTCTTTCTTTTTCTTAATATTTATATTTCAGACGACGAATACAAGCGACATTTTTTTGACGTTATGTACTCACAATTTAAAGAAAGAGAATCTTCACTGTGATGACAGTGTGGAGGAAGGCTGCAACAATTTATTCACAACTGGTATCACGGGTCCTCGGAGAGATTTCATTTATAAAATGGAGGATTTTTACATGTTTAAAAGATTTTAATAAGAATTTTCATTTTGATATTTCCACTATCGCTTTCTAATGGACCCAAGGATCTTAGTCTTATCACGTGTTTCTTCTAGGGCAAGTTTTCCTTATGAATATTATTACGATTGATCTGACACCTTATGTGACGCAAAATGCAGCACCGTAGATTTCTCTAAATCTTTTAATTTCACTGGCTGTATCTTAAATTGGATTAATGAAACATCTACAAGAATAAACAACATGTTGTCATTTACATAAAACACGTGGAATGTATTCATGCTGCGCTGTAATTGTTCAAAATCCTTTGGTCAACTCTATGAAGTATGAACTCTATGAAATACCTGTATCCGAGAGGGTCTTCTGCTCTTTAGTAGGCGCGAAATAATATAGTGTGAGTCAATAAAACCCTACATCCAGAATAAAAAAAAATTAAGATAGTTAAGAATTATTTCTGCTCAAATGTTTGCTTTAGATGTAAAGAGGGATTAACGGGCTTTCAGAAAACGTTTTTGGTGTCAATTGGACTCTGGAGAAAGAATTTAAGCCTATTTTTCTAAGAGACTTAAAAATCATGTTCGGCCATTTTGAGCCATAAAAGATGCATCGTCTACATAGAGCATGCATGGTCTTCAGCAGTGATTTTGGTAAACAATTAACACCAAATTATTGTCAAATAATAGAAGGTGGAAGAATAATTGAAGAATTATAAAATTAATATCTCCGACATCGCTGCGTAAAAATGTTAAATGTCCCAGATAAAAAGATGGCTGGTGTAAGACTACAGTTTACTTTGGATCATCAAGTTTTTATTGTCTTAACCTGCAACGAAACTTGGGAATCAAAGTGAAAACATTGAAGATTTTGTAATCAGAGTTATTTTTAAATTAAGAAAACGCAATTTAATATTAAGTTTTGTTTCAATATAATTACCTTAGAGATGTAAATCAAAATCTCTGAGCAATTTCACTATGTTCATGAACTGAGACATTGATATGGGGGTGATTTTCAATAATTGACTCTTTATGAGGCCATTTTATTCAAACTGATATGTTTTTCTCGAGAAGAAATCAATACCAACTGAAATTCCATGTGAGAATTGACTTTGCTACAATGAGTTGTGGTATACGTCGGTGTCAGTCTCTTCGCAAAAGTGACATAGTTCCAGAACCCAAAGTCTGAAAGACACCAAATAAAAATATTCTTATATCCTGTTCATTCCTAAAAACAGCCAAAGCTAACAATCAAGCAAAAAATAACGTTTGAACTTTCAAAAAAGATCTTTTCTGAATGAAGGGTTTTTATTGACTCGCCCTGTATGTGTCCCCTGTTGTGGCACCAAAAAAATCAAAATCTACCAATGTACTAGTCGTGTATGAAATTGATTATGCGCTTAGGATTGTTTTTGTATCACAGCCTTTTGCGTTAGAAATTGAGATGACATTAAGCACTGGCTCTCAAGTTTATCTAGATCTGTAAAACATAGGCCTTTGATTTGCATATAATCCTTGATTCTATTAATCGTTGATAGAAAGAAGTACCCGTACCTGTTCATCCCACCCAAGTAACAAAAATCGGACTATAGAAGAGTTTATATCTAATTTAGAGGCAAATTGTGCTCGAACACAAACCTAGCCTTAATGGCCACTTGCTGACTAGGCGAAACATTTGCTTAAAGGTCATGTTAAGGGCCACTTATTTGCAGGAGAAGAAAACATTCGTAAATTGTCATACGATTTTGACCAACATGGCTGAAATGACCATTTGCTAATCGCTGATCAAAATTTTGTGTACACCCTATATGCGCTAATCACGGTCATTGAATGTACACAACTTTCGTAATCAGTGCGCCTGATAATGACCTTTGACCCCCCATGCTGAGCTCAAGTTTAGTTAAGGGTCTGAAGCTTCTTCATATGCATCAGTCACGTGACCATACAACGTTGCATTTAGCAAATCTGATTTTTTAAGTATTTTACACATTAAGACCGGAAGTGCTCCTTAATAACCCCAGGTTGACCTATCGAGCTATAACTTTCGTGAAGTGTCTCAAGCTGCTTCATAATCATGAGTCACGTTAGCATGCAATGTAATCTGTAGGAGGAGATACAATTTAAAGCAAAATAGCCAATTTAGTCTAATTTTGAGCATTTTTTGGCAAAATTGACCCTTTGATCCCCTTAACAACGTTTGACCCCGTTCTGGAGATAAAAATACTTGAAGTTATTTAACCTAAAACCGGAAGTTACATGTAAACGACCTTTGACCCCAAATAAAAATACCTAGCATACATCAGGTAACAGTAATGCATATCTGAAGGTTTTGTCACTCTACTGTGGTCACATTTTGAGATAAAAAATTGAATGTTTTTGAATATTTTATTTTGACCGGATGTTTACCCTTAATGACCTTTGACCCCATGCCGGACACAACTTATGTGAAGGGTCAAGCTGCTCCATATTTATGAGTCATGTGACCATGAAACGTGCCTTATAGCAGATACGGCATTTGAAGAAATACATAGCTTTTAACAAGAGCTGTGCCAGCTGGGTCAAGGGTAGTTTTGACCAATTTTCGCTGCCAATTGGCCCAGCGTATTTTGCACTGCTAGCCATTTTTGAAGCAACGGGAAGTGCGTGGGGAAACAAAGAAGAACAGGAAATCGACCAAACACAAAGACCTCGCCGTGCTACCCACACGGCCTAGGTGGTAATGATCAAAATGGTTTCTTGGCATCACTGTATTCAGGAAAGTGAAGTGTTGTAACAATTTATCATGAACAATATAAATATTTTTTAAAAATAACGTACAAATTTTACACTTGAGAAAACATATGAGTGTACATAAATGTCCGTAACTTGTCACAATACTGTTGATGCGGGCCCTATTCGGGACGGTCACGTTGGCCCCGAGGACAGCGGTTATGCCATTTGTCTTTGCTTATATTGTAAAATAAGACGAAAGAGAGACATTGCGATGCCCTTGAAACAATCCAGAACCATCCCGATATGCAATAAAACAACGTGCCGATTTTTGACAAAGATTATTATCAAGGTTAGGCTATTACGGAAAGGGTGCGTAACAGATGATACACTGTTCGATTGCAATGAACAAATGTGCTTGAACGCATATAGTAACCCTCGTCCTACCGAAGGTGAGGGTGGTTACCACCCCCCCCCCTTCAGGTTTTTCCCCGGCTGCTAAAAAAACCCCTTTTTTTTTGTGGCCAAATTATTTAATGTAATTGTCAATTGTCAGGTTCCGCTCCTTTTAATCCAAAAACAACAATCCACGTGGTATGTAGATCCAAGGTGACCCCAAGTGAATGAAGGGGGTATAACCACCCCCCTCCGGAGAGAAGTACCAACATGCCGTAACACACCACAGGAACCTCACAGAAACTTGATTTTGGTACCAATAGATAGCTATGGTCCTCCTCTTTCATTGCTCCCAAAATGAGTACCAACAACATGCCTAGCATTAACGTCACAAATGACGTCATAAAGTTTGATGTCATCACAACTGCCATTTCCATAGACAAACACACCCAGTGAAAAATTCAATTTTTCGCCAAAAAGGTTAGGAAAATCAGATTTTCATGCGTTTTTTTGACTCTACTTGATGGGAAATTACTATTTTATATAATGACATCATTTTTAGAGCTAAAATAGGGTGTTGATCCGCTAAAATTGCGAAATTTCAATTTTCCATCCTATAGTCAGTTATTTTCGTACTTTCCTCAACAATGACGTCATGGTGACGCCCTAATGGGGATGTTATTACTTAATTTTGGTAGCAATGGAAGAAGTAAACTCTAAGCTATCCTTTGGTCACCAAGATTTACAGAATCGGGTGTTCAGTAACGAAAGATCACAGGGGTTGTTTCCCACCCCCCCCCCTTCGGGCAATTTTGTTACAAAAATGGCTCCCGGTAGACGAGGGTTGAATGACTTTTTGGTGGTTGGTTCAAAATCCATAGGTTGGGTTATGGCATTGCCTTACTGCCTTACACTTATATTACATTAAGGGGGCCATTCTTCGCGGGATGTCACACACGTGAGCGAACTTTGTTTTGCCTCCTGAAAAAACAATAATCGGCGAAATGGACACATGTATTTTTTGGTTTCGATTTGTGTCCAACTAACACAAAATAACGTTTTCCACTTTCGCTAGATTAGTTGTTTTGTCATGGAATGTCATGAAGTTCGTCACGTGTGTTACTTCCCAAAGAATGGCCCCAAGCTTGTGCTTGTGACGCACGAGGTTTTTGTTGTTATTTGTTCGTTTTTAATTAAATGTATTCTTGTCTGTCTAGTGAAGCAAAATGTGTTTGTCTCCCATTTCAAAGTTTCATTAATCAAAATACAAATTGTTCGTCGCTCGTCGGGACTAATGAGTATACAGTTGTCTCAAAGACAATTACAACCCTAACCTTGGTACCATAACTTCAAAGTGATATACCTTTTGATAAATTTAAAAAGAATCTTAAACCACATTTATTTTTAAATATTTTTAATGTACAACAGCACCCGATTCAGTAGTTTTGAAGAAAATAAGCGATTATGTAACACGTCAATGTACTCTTTCGTTCCAATTTTGTAAGAAGTGATTCAGACAGTTCGGTGAGAAATAATCAATACTTCTTCATTTCATTTTTTTCATTTTATTTCTTTTAAAACAAAATAAGATAAGGATTTTTGCAACCAGTTCAAACATATATTGCACAATCGCATTACAAAAGAATGTCGAGACATCATCAGTCTTTTTGACAAATTAATTTTAAAATTTATAATTGCAATATCATCAGGCAAAGCTTTCTTCTAGAAAAGTCTTGCTTTGGAATTAATGTTGAAAACGAAGTTGATATTCAACTAGGTTGTGCTTATCAAATCCTAAGAACGCTTAAAACCACAATTGTTCACCTTTTTCTTGTTGCTAATAATTGACTCAAATGTTGTCGATTTTCCTTTTTGATAAATGCATTCAGATTTTGTATTAGAAGCATCCAACAAATGCAAAGTATTTGTGGCACACACAACTGTTAGGGACGGTCTGCACCTTTGGTCTTTGTCTTGGATTAGACGAGACTTCGTATGATGACTGCAAGTTCTTAAAGTTCGGCGGGGCGCCTTCCACCGCGACTCTTGTTCAATTTGACTTGTACCCGCTTCACGGTACTTCTTAACATTGTTCAAGATTTTTCTGTGGAATCTTTCTAAATTCCTGCTGAACCAGAGTATGTTTATGACCATTTTCGGAACTACTGAAACCACAAAGTTTTTAAAAACGCCCCTTTGTATGGGCGACAATTGTTGACCAACCATCTTGTCTCGTGCCAGGTCTTCATATAACACAGTATATATAAAACGCGGGGAAATTTTTAATTTGCACTCAAATCATGCCTTTATTAATTTTAATTAGAATCCCATCCACCATCTATTGAATAAGATGTCTAATTGAATAAAATAAACCTATTTAAAATGGCATTGAATCACAAAATATTAAAACAATGCTGGTTCTTTGGGAATGAAAAGACGACGCTTGAACCCAGAAAAATAACACAAGTTAATCATCGGTATTTACATCCACTCTGCATATTGTGATCAAACTTGGAAAGAAGTGTTCCATTAAACATGGTTTACATAATCATAACATTATTTCTTCAAAACTACTGAACCGAATCGGTCGATTGTTTACATTTAAAAAGTTAAAAAGTAATTGTGGTTAAGATTCTTTTAAAATCTCAAAAAAATTGTGATATAACTTTTGAAGTTATTGGTTGCCTATAGTTAGGGTGTTAATTCTTTTCTGAAACACCCTGTAGTTAGGATTGTTTTAGCATGCCAGTCCACTCAAAGTGTTGGGCGTGGCGACGATTCCATTTCGTTCTGAGAGGTTGTATAATTTACCCAATTCAATAGAAAGAAATTAGAGGGTGACAATTAGTCTCTGCCAAGGACGCCTCAACCAAGATCGTCGGAGGCGCGTGTCTTCGGGCGAAGCCTTTGGGCGAACGGAGCGAAGCGTCTTGGGCAAATAGGGGACAGTTTGCAAGCAACAATGTGTCAAAGTAATATGTGGTCATGGTCATGGGAGATTGTAACTAACATAGGCGAAATTCCCGGGGGGCTGGAGCACAACAGCAAGATTTTGATGAGAGGGGGATGGTCATTACGTCAGCCCCCACCCGCCCCACCCCCATGTTGACACCCTGTTCATGTTTTTTTTTTACCAATAAACAGTCATAATTTAGGATAATAGTTCTAAAATGGTAAACGCGCACTTGTTCTTAATTACAATATATTGAACGATTTTTAGTTTCCAAATGGCAAAAACAATATTAGCGCGCTTCTCGCGCCCATGTGCTAGTAACGATTTGGTCAGGGCAAACCCTTGTTTCGTTAATAATTTTTTATCAACCTCCCCCCCCCCCATGTCAAAAAGACATTTACGCCCTTGGTACCTACTATTTGATTCCTTGTGCCAAGATTATCTTTCAATTGACCCCTTTACATAGTCGCAAGACGAATGCTTTCACTTTTACTCTTTGCACGCTGAGCAATTTTGGTATACGCTCTAACGCATAAAGTCAGTTGTGGCATTTGAGATGGCTTTCCAAATATTTTGTAGGTCGTTTGGGATGTCATTTAAAAACGAACAACAAAAGCTAGGTCACGCTGATTCTGCATTTGCTCATTAAAATAAAACAATTGGAAATGTTTACAACAAGAAAAGTCAAAAATTGACCAAAATTCATCTTCGAGCGAGTACACTTGCATGCCAGGCAAGTGTACTCGCTCAAAGATGAATTTCGTCAAGAATTAACATAAAACAATGCCGCCAGACGGTAGTATCACATTTGTTTGACCGCAATGCATCTATACAGCGTCCAACTATATATTGTCCAATCAGTTCCCAGGAAAGTTACGGAAGATTTAACGCGGAAAATTAAGAAAAACAAAACACAAAATAAATGCAGAAAGACGATGCGCAAGAGACTCCCCGTGAGTGTCTGAGAAGGCGCTAAACCACTTCGTGTACAGGGACTGTAGGAAATAAAATTAAAGGGCAGCACCTTGATGAAAGGCTATGTGACAATACCAGATCAGATTAAGGCCATAATTAAAAAAATGTCCCTTTTCTCACGAACAAAAATGAAAGGCAAATACAGAGACTAAATTCCAAACTTGAACAACTCTGAAGCGTTCAATAAGAAAAGAAAATGATACAAATAAGTAATTATTACCCACCAAAGGTCTTTTACGCCACTAAGGAATATTAGAAAATCGGATACGTTTACATTTATTCGTCTTGTTCCAGAAATAATGAATGACATCTTGGTTCAATCATTTGTCTAAGTACTAAGAGTTTTGGTCACTCAACGAACGAACTCATATTTACGTGGCCTAATCCTCAATGTTAAGAGGTTCACCCGGTTGACACTTTATAGTCCTTGATTGACTCCAAAGGAATCGATAGCATGTCTCAGACTGTATCTATTCAATTGATCCTGGTATGAAGCCTTTATATATTTAAGGGGACTCATATGCTATCAAATAGCTTAATTTGAATATTTCAGTTTATGTAATTTTCAATTCTTCTGTAATTTTATCTTTGAAAAACATTTTATTTGGTTCCAATCGGACAATCCAATCAAAAGTTATGGTTGATCAAAGCCAAACATCCTTATGACAATCATGTTAGTGGTGTAAGAACCCATAGGTACTCAATCCTAAAACTCAATTTGAGATCAGGTCCAATTGTTTTTAACATTTAAGTGCCTACGGGGGGAGGGTTTCCCTAGTAAACCCAAGATTTGTGTGTTTTCGACGATTTCTCACTCGTGAAAAATATTTTTCGAACTCTATTTTTTTGGTCCCATTGTGTAAACACATACATATCGAGCGCTTCTTCCATAAAAAAGTACTAAAATTTCTTGCCGTTATTAGATAATTAGCTGGGTTCCCTATGAAACCCCACCCCCCCCCTTAGCACCAATGGGAGTGTGATTTTAAAAATAAAAATGAGCAAACCAACCCTGTTGCACTAGAAATAATTTTTTTGCTGCTTATGTATGTTCCTAGCATAAACAAAAATTAATTACATATCAGAACAAAATAATTAACCCTTTATGTCTTAAAAGAGCGATTCCGTCATCGAAACCGACTGAACGCCACTCTGCTGTCAAACCTATGGCAAATACACAAAAACAAGAATGTTAACAAAATGAGAATGTTTGTGTTAATATATGTAAATTGGTCCTTCTAGATTCAGACTATAAACAACAAAATGATTTGCAATGTGTATGCTGTGGAAGCAGGACGCGGAAACCTCGTACTATACTTTTCGAGCGATTTGACGCAGTTCCGGAAAACCATGATTTGCCGCTATTTCCAGACCACGATAATCGGACTCAGTTTATTTGCACCTGGGCCTTGTCTGATGACCCCTCAAAGTTGTATGAAGTTTCATTTGGAAATTCCCGTCGGAAAGTGGTTTCCTTACCCTTAGGGGGTCCATGGACCCCCCCCCGCCTTAGGCCAACCAACGTTGAGTGAAAACACCTTAGGCACTTAGTGTTAATTACATGCCCCCCCAATGCATTGGCCTCATTATAAGGATTAAAAAGGTAAAGTCTGTCGAATTTCGACATTTGTTAAATAGGTACCTGCCTATAAAGTCCAAGGTCATCACTGGGGGTAAAACTTACCTATGCTCCGACGTGTTGTTGAAACTGGTCAAATTGTTTCGTTTGACCTTATTTTACAATGTTTGGCATTTGGTTCCGTAATAAGTGGCCACATGTAACATGGGAAGAATATAATGTTATTTTCTGATTTCAATTATGACCAGAGCAATAGTTTTTGGGCCCCATGATTAACCTTGAGCCATATCCGGGCTGAAACTCAAGGTCGGATCCGAGACAAACTATACCTTTTTAATCCATAGATTGAAGACAAATATATTGGTGTCATTTCAACTTGATTTGAAAGTCTACCCCTTATTTTACAATGTTCCCCTCATTTCCAATATTAACTGGCGGTTATAGATAACAACAATACCTTTTAACATTACGGTTTTAATAATAATAATCGTGCATTGACCGTACAATCTGACGAAACATATTAGGTCGCCTACATAACATTAGTGTATGATTGACCGTTTTCAATTAGTCCTATAGCAAGCTACAGCGTCCCATTTGAGGAAGGTTGATCTAGATAAATATTGTACTTGATTCCCCTTCCATTTGAAAAAAGTGAGATGTTGTTGTTGATGCACGTGGGCCAAATAGACTGACCGCAGTTACAATGATATGTCCAGCAGTTCAAGACGACGGGGTTGTCCATCAACGACACTAATATTCCACAGTATATCAGTCCGGGATATAATCTCCACGATTTCTATCTGACGCTAGAATCCACTTTTGACAACAATTTGGAATCCTATTTTGATTCCCAGCACTTTTAGCTTCAAAGGCGACAGCAGAATAATCAATCAATCAATCAATCAAACTTTATTTCCATTCACTACACATTATAAAAACAAAACAGCGATATGGAGGAGCAGAGTAAAAGGCCAATTAGGCCCGAAAGCACTCAACCCCTTAGAACACACAGGAAACAGGACATCTATTCCAAAGAACAAAAAACGAAACAGGACACCACAAGAGACATGCCCCCAAGATTATCAATTATTATATTGAGAAATAAGATTTTCTTTAAATTGGTTTTGAAAATGTTTTACAGATTTCGATTGTTTCAGACATGGTTGTAGCGAATTCCATAATGCTGGACCAGAATTTCTAATTGACTTTTGAGAAAAAGATTTTTTTGCTTTTGACATGTTATAATTTTGAGCATTTCTCGTATGATAGTCATGAATTTCGGAATGTTTTACAAAATAACTATCAAAAGTTATTGGTAATTGTTTGTTATAATGCTTAAAAATAAAGTTGCCCATATTAAGCCTGCAAGTATCAAAGACATTCAATATGCTATAGCGAGCGAAAAGTGGGGTTGAGTGACTTCGATAATGACTATTTGAAATTGTTCGTAAAGCCCATTTTTGTAGTTTAAATATTTTGTTTAAGTATACATTTGAAGCAGTCCCCCATATAAGAATACAGTAATTGATATATGGCATTATTAATGTACAGTACAGAGTATAAAGTATACGATCAGGTACAGAATGTTTGATCTTACTTAATACACCAATATTTCGAGATATTATTTTGGACAAAGCACTGATGTGTTGTTTCCATGTTAGGTTTTCAATTATAACTCCAAGAAATTTCGTATTGGTTTCTCTTTCCAAGTGAATATTGTCCAAAACTACATCGATTACATTAGGAGAATCAGGAACATTATCGCTTTGTGAATTTGTGTCTTTAGCCTTGTTAGCCCACTCTTCAAATCTAATATTTGAAGTACCATAGGGAGTTCCTACTATCATATAATTTGTTTATGGCATTGACGGATAATTTGTTTGTCTTAAACCAGTTATTGACTTCTTCGAGTTCTGTATTTATCAGGTCTTGTTTTGAGTATCAAGTCTGGTGCTGAGAATACAATTGATTAGTGTCATCGGCAAATAGTATAAAATCTAACAATTTGAATGTTGAAGTACTGGTTGTGTCATTCCATAGAGTATAAATACAGAGGACCCAGGATGGTCCATGCGGGACTCCACATAAAAATTTGTTGAATCCGATTTTGCGGAGTGATAAGAAATATATGTTTTTTTTGGCTAAAGTATTTTGAAACCAATTTCTTCTAAACACACCTCTGAAGCCAGAATATTCTAATTGTACAGTAATATATCGTGATCAATAGTATCGAACGCTTTCGATAGATCTAAAAGATTACTCACTGTATGATCATTATTCTCTACGAATTACAAACTTTATCCACCAGTTCAACAATTGCCATGTAAGTAGAATGTTGTGGGAAGAAGCCAAATTGTTTCTATTAAGATATTATTTTATTAATATGAAACATACATCTTTTGAAAACCAATCTTTCTAGTATTTTAGAGAAACTAGTAGTCAGAGACAGGACGATAATTGGGACGAACACATCATGAGCCTCTTTCTTATGAATTGCCACTACTTGCATTTAAGTTCCTCAGGTCTATACATGTTGATATAGAAGGGTTAAATACCACGGTAAGAGGCTTAGCGATTTCTTTAATTACTTTTTTTAATTAACAAATTATATTTCAAAGCACATCGGCGGGATCTGTTGGATGAATTTTAATGGCAATTTTGATAATATCCTCTCCACAATCGGTGGCAAGTAGGCACATTTTTATCTTGGATCACCCAAGAAAAGCTAATTTGCCAGATGTTGTATTTTTGTGGCCAGTTTGGGGACAATATTGACAAAAAAATTATTGAATTCAGTCGATATGCATTTTGGGTCAGTTATTGTTTCACCTGTATCCATCTTAAATGTATTTTGTTGCGATTGCGTTTATTACGTCCATCCAAAATAGCCATGATGTTTTCCAGGTTTTTGCATATTTATTGTTCCGCAAGACTGAATTATGATAATATACTCACGTTTTGATTTACGAATCAAATTATTTAAATTATAAAAAAAGAAAAGTTTTAAATTTTTGCAAACGTTATCATTTGGACCTTTGACAAGAATAGTAATATGTATAAATTTATTTTGGTGCAATACTTTTCAAGCGACCGTTCGCTGATCCATAGTGACTTTGGAACTGTCCCTTTCTAATAGTACATTTCTTTTAATGTACATCAATACAAATATGAAGTCTTAATAAAGAATTATAATATTGATTAGCATCGCATCCATCAATAACTTCTTCCCACTTGAACCTTTGTAGCATTTTTGTTAAATTTTGAACATTATAATCACTGGGTATTCTTGTACTACAGATTCTTTTTCTACATTCTTAGATTTAACCTTTTTGAATTTGACTATGAAATAGTTGGTAAATGATCACCGATGTCGGTGACCAGAATTGCAGAATTTATTCAGACTAGTCAAGTGTTAGTCAAATGTTATCAATTATAGTAGCACTTGTTTCTGTAATTCTAGCAGGCTTATTTATATTTGGGATAATGATATGAATCATAATGTCACAAAGTGCGTGCGGGTGGTCTTGATATCTTCTTTTAGAATATCGTATTAAAGCACCCATGAGAGAAATTATTTTCTTTTCACGGCTGATGTTGAAAAATTGGGTCAACAGAATTATAAAATATCTATAGAAGTATGTGCTCTATATAACGTACATACAATTATCTTCTTATCACTATTTCTTTCAATTTCAATTAAGCCATGATTCAAGTATGGATTTGCAGTGCTGCATAAGTCACTTCTTAATTTATACTTACAGTATTAGAGATAACATACAAAACGCCACCATTCTTACGGCCTTGCTCGTGTAAAAAATTCCAAAGATAGCCAGGTAAATTATAATATTCATGGGGCTTGCTCTTGAAGATGAGTTTCACTAAGTCCAATTATTGTAAAATCAGTTGAGTTATATATGAAAACCATGTCAGTGAAGGCTGGAGGAGGAAAATGCGCCTTCATTAGGACAGCTACTGGACTCTTTGGTAATGCTCTGGGTCTTTCGTAGTGCGTTTGAAAATCTTTATCATATTTTTCAAGATCAAAATATTTTTATTAATCAAAGTTAAACATTTGAATTATTATAGTCGTCACTATTTCCTCCATCATAATCTGTCTTCAACATAATCAATTGGTATTATCAAGACAAGCATGAACACAATTTGGAAAGTTATAACAATTAACGCTATGGTTTTGATTTCTTTTCGTGTTAGGTTGGTGCATTTTTTATGAATAAATAATTACAAAATCTTACACGAAATCTCTTTTTGATTAGCATTCAGTTTTTGCGAGTGACAAACACTTGTCTCTACAAACACTTGACAGTAAAAGAATAGCCAAACAAAACACAGTAACTAATATATAAATTGTCTTAATTGACAACAATTAAATGATATATATAATATATGATATTACAATCTTAAAATAGGCAAGTACGGATGTTCAAAATTAACGTAACCAAAATCAGATAGGCATGATGAGCCAGGCAAGAACCCAAAAACCAGAAGATGAAATAAATAAAATTATTAAGACCAGACCAAAGAGTTACAAACCGCTGTTTGCTGATAATCAGTATATCAATCGACTGGATTGGTTAAGGGGATTACTAAATGTGTGAAAACTGAAAACCATGCATCAACTATATATCAATATCGCAATAGGATTTAATGAATAATCATCATGTTAAGTGTTGTGTGAAATAGGTTTTGCTAGGTTGCCAAACGGATCACAAAAGATTTTACCTGTTGTCACAAATGCACAATGTATTGTGGAACTTGAATGCGACAAAAAAACTACTGCAAGTACATATAATCATTCTAATAGAGTGGTAATGCATTGAGGCCCGACATTTTGAGTGTATAGCGCTTACAATTTAAAATAAATTCCAGTCAACTTGCCAGTTAGTTTTTCCATTCTGGAGCCTTGTACTCACTATCAAGACCAGTGTAAAAACGGCGGTAGTCATGCCATATTTTGTTCAGATCTTCTTGGGTCTTGAGTAGGCAATTCTTCCCGTTTTTTGCGTCACCAGGATGCCACAAAAACAATCACTCGTCCATCCCATGTCCATGCACTTTTCACCCACGCGGCAAAACTAACCAGTTGGTTGTACTTGAAGTAATTGTTGAGTGTGAGGAGTTAGCATCTCCTGGACCCAATATGTGTCCTTTCTTTCCTCCTGCACGCATGAATTTGTATCTAGTGTTATAGCGTTGTGAACTTCACCACAATAGACCTTGATTTGCATCCTTTGCTTTGCCAATGCGAAGTGTGCGGTCTATGCCGGCTTCATTTAATGGAAACGTCCCTGCTTGAGCTATTGGTCTTTATGATGTCAGTCAGTGTTTTCTTCTTTGTTTCATGCTATCCCGTCACCAATAAGCAATTCTTTTGAAATATGAAACTTTGGAAGCTCAATAGCGGCACTTCTCTGCATTACCCGTTCATTTAAGATGTCCCACCTGTCGCTGCAAGTCTTTCTTGTCTTTCACTAGGTCTTCATTCCCAGTCCGTTAGCGAAAATATTTCGCCGTTCCGCTCCTTCAATTCTAGATGTTATCTTTCCAACTTTCATCCATGGCTCTTTGACAGTTGTTTAAAGAAAATTTTAAACTCCTGGGAGTCCATCATTTGCTCTATATAGGGAGGTTCGTAGGAAGGGGGACATATGTTTCATCGTAGGCTCCCGGGCCGATGATGGTATTGAGGAGCTGCCTGCTGAATACGTTTCGATTTTCTTAAATCTGCATTGATTTTACATGGTCACTCCGGACCGTGTTAAAAACACGTCCCGAACCGATCACAGCTAAATATATTTACAGCTTTCGCGCACGTGGTATATCTAAAACTATAACAAACTCCGGCACTCTGTTACTGCCTCCGATCTTAATTATTGCAAGATCATAAACTAGCTATAAATTTAGACTTAGTTCCTTAGCCACTAGCAAATGTCTGTAATATCTATCTGATTTATGTTTTCAATTTAGGTTCCACTATGTCTATAATAATTATTACAACACATGATAACATAGCCTACATTAGCCATTGTAATTCAAATAAGTGACATCCATCTGATGGAATATCCTACATTAATGACATCATGCATGGGAAACTACCTATTTTTTGCAATCTGTTTTGATCTCAAGCATTAAAAATGCTAAACTCGTTTTCTAAATTTAGAACATATATCAATGACATAAAGCGCCATGGGCCATTTGATTTTTTTTTCACCAAAATATGAAATATGCAATGATGTTTTTTAGGCAGTTTACATTACAATTTTGGGCAAAAATAATTTTAGCTTTAAAAATATAAAAAAAGAACAAATTAAAAAAAGAAAATGATTTGAAAAATATTTGAAATTTGCAGGAATAGCTTCAAGGATAAGTCTGTAGAATTATCATAAGTTACCTTTTTACAGCTGTAGAATTGACAGAAAAGGAAGAAACGGCGTGTTCCAAGATACGATTCTCATTTCAATTACGTGTTGTAGTAAGTGTCCGAACGGACAGTAATGACTAAAATCTCCGATTCTGTCCTTATTAGGTTGCTTCTGGTCTTATAATTTACAGGGTATGTTAGGATACCTGTACTTCTTAGATACATGCAAAAAGCTGATTTTTGATGATTTTTTCGATTTGCTGATTTAGCAAATCACTGATAGTGATCATTCAGACAAGTAAACATCCACTTTGGGACACCCTTTTTCCTCTGCTTCTAACGTTGTTAAAGGTTACTGCTGACCAAGACAGACCTGCACTTGGTTTAATTAAGTAATTTATATTCCTAAACAATATCATTAATATGCACAGCCATTTGATAAGGAAACAGCTGCAGTTAACCACATACTTAGAAGAAGACGTACCGCAAAAATAAACACTTTTGCATTCAAAAAGGGAAAGGGTAGTGTGCAACGTTCCCTTTCATTCAAGCTTGTGTCACGACGTCTCGTGGACGTCAAAGGTCAGATATACTATATAACACAATAAATGAGACTTTTACACAAATGATCTAAATTTTATATCATAATACTTATTTTAATGCGATTTAAATCAGATTGGTTCAAGAATTTGGTATGTCCAAAACACAATTACAATTCAACAATATTACAATCAATGATTATGATTTTACACTCTTACACAAAAGTCCTTTCAAATGTAACAACATAACCTAAGTACTTCACGTCTATTTTTGTCGCAGGTATTTGCTGTTATAAGGCATATTTGAAAATTATTGGATTTGGCTTCCATTTTGAAGCATGACTTAATGTTACAAGTGCCATACACTTGTTCGTTGGATCCTATAGTATATCTAGTAACTTTGATAGTTTGATATATGGTTGAATAGATAATTATCATTTATGGCGACGCCATCTTGGATTTCTCAAAATGCTCAAGGATGCCCAGGTAGCACTCGGCAGATTCTTCTTCTACACACTCTAATCTATCATTTTCAGCAAACAAATTGAGTCCATACTCTACAGTACGGTTACATGTAGGTTCTCCCTGACTAATAATAAATCCTGGCACTACGTACTGCTCCGATCTACCATTATTGCAGATCATAAACTAGCTATAAATATACTAGTTCTTGGCTACTGGCAAATGTCTGTATTATCTATCTGTATTTATGTTTTCTATCTAGGTTTTCTCTAATAAAAATCATTACAGCATTATGCATAAACATAGCCTATCACTTGCCAATTAAAATTTACACAAGTGACATAATCTGTATTGCATCATTTAACATTAAATCATGAGATAATACCTATTTTTGCATTTTTTTTATCTCAAAGCATAAAAAAGTGAAACTAATGTTCTAAATTTAGCGCAATATCTTAATTGAAATAAAAACACCATGGGCAATTTGCTCTTTTTCGCAAAAAATATTTAGGCAATTACATAAACTTGTGGGCAAAAATAATTTAGCATTAAAACATGGCGCGGTCCGCAAAATACAAAATGCTGGGTGCACATGAACCCCCTTTAAAACTAAGTGTTGCGCACACGCAAGTGTGGACCACTAGTCTTAACCTATGGCATGAATGCAATGATCATTCAGACAAGTGAACATCCACTTTTGGACACCCTTATCCTCTGCTTCTAACGTTGTTAACGCAATAAACAAACATTTTGAAGAGGCCTCATTTTTCAAAATTGATATTTCTGCCCCATCCGTTATGTTTGTAATTGTTTAGGAAACTATGCCTGCGAACGAGAATGCTCAAAATGCGCATTTATCATAAAATAAACGATGTTGTAATTAGAATTGGATTCCAGATAACGGCTGATGAAAAGGTGCGAACTCAAGAAAAGACCTCTAAACTTGATCGCCTGAACCAATTAAAAATAATAATGGATGAGCGTAGAAACGTTAATGGGCGGCTATTCCGGCTATTTTCATATGGAAGGCCGTTTTAACGCCATTGACTTATTATCGGAGATTTCCGATATAATTGATTATACTTAATAAATCCTTCGTTGCAACACATAAGATATTTTCGAGCTTAAACCATTCACGGGTATAGATTACTAGCCAGTTACCATTAACCATTCTTACCATTTCAGCAGCGGGTTTAAGGAAAAGGGCCCTGTCAGTAGCTCAAGGTGGGCCCCTATAGTATCGCGAAGCGACGCAATATCCCACTTTGGTGCGACTATGGTGTGATCTGAGGGGCCCTGAGAGCAATATTTAGTGGGCCCCTGTAAGCACATGCTGACACTGCTGTCTCTTAAATCCGCCACGTACTGGCCATTGGTTTAACACGTAAAAGCGAAATCGTGACGAAAAATTCAGATTTTTTTATATGTTGTCAAGGAATATTTTCTTATTCCAAACCGTTGGAGTTGAAGAACCAACTCCACGGGACATGCGGAAGGGTATTCTGATTTTTTTGGTATGATAACGAACGAAGGACGAGGTCGTATGTTGGGCATGGAAATACCCATGACCGACCACCATCCAAGCACCCAAATTGATTGTGGTTTGCACTCAGTATTGCTGTAATTTCTTTTGACATATTTGGGAGTTGCTATATATAATAAATGAGGCTTGGCCGCCACCGCCTGATTAATCTTTTAAAGGGTACAGCTGACCAAGGCAGGCGTTGCACCGCGTTTAAAGTAATTTATATTCCTAAACAATATCATTCATATGCATAGCCATTTGCTAGGGAAACAGCTGCAGTCAACCACATACATAGAAGAATACGTACCGCAAAAATAAACACTTTTGCATTCAAACTTGTGTTACGACGTCGTGTAAACCTGCAAATCTTAGAAATTATATGACCCGGATAAGACGTCCATCCCTCAAAAATCGCAATTAAAAAACCTCCCGTGAATATGCAAGTTGATTTTACTACTTTGAAGACAATATTATGAAGTTTAACATTTTTGACATAACTTTTAGTGTGTTGTTCTATGAACCTTAAGCTTATAGACATGTATTGTGGTAAATCAATTGGCAGTGCTGCAATATCTTCCAGATTGATTGCATAAAATGCTAGCTTGCTTTGATAACACCAGTGAGCTTTACCGGACCTGATATCTGTAAAAAAAAAACGGCCTTCGCCCCAATCAAAGCTTTACCGGGCCTGCTTACTAAAACTGCTTTTGCCTCAAAGTAGACCATCTTTAGATGCGCCATTACATCAGTCGTCATCCTATTCCAATGAATGTAATCATTAACGCCAGTCATAACACGCAACATCACACTTTTTCTTAACGTAACTCTTCTAATACTCTGAAGGTAGGTAACAACTCACCATATTTTAACTCTCAAAATGACTCCCCACTTCCAAGTACAAACATTTCCACTAATCACTGCAACACGCTACATTACAGCGTTTGCTAAATATAATTCTTCAAATGCGTTGCTTTGGAAGTGACAACTCACCGCATTTTAACTCTCCAAAAGATCTCCCTACTTTTAAGTACAAACATTCGCAACATGACTTTCCGTCGATTGATTTTTATTTCCGTCGGTTAATATTTTCTATATTATGTTCACATTACATACGGCATATTTCAGAATCTTACATTGTGCAAATAAATTTGTCAGGGAACATAGTTCATAATTCTAAAAAACATGTCCTATTCATTTGTATGTATAATCTGGTAGCTAGCTGTAGCTATAATGTCTAATGGCGGCGCCCATGGCTAAGGGACGATTTTTTTTATTCGTATTAATAAATTCGATCCAACTGACTGGTAATGATCATTTAGGCAAGTAAACAACCTCTTTGGGACACCCAAGGGGGTGAAGCCCATTCAAAACCAGTCGTCCGTGCTGGGCGCTGACATTTTGAATATTGCACGGAATAATTATTAGTTTGGGTGCTTGTATACACACATAATGTCAATTCGATACAAACAATCCGGCAAAATATCAGTTGTGGATGTTGGGTGCTATTGGGTGGTTAAATTTTGTCCTACCCATTGCCACACAACGAATGAAATGACACGTCAGTCGTCTTGATTTAAATAAACCGCCTCAATGAATACATCTTTTCACCTAAGCGCGCCTAAGCACCTAAGCGAGTGAGTATCTGAGCACAATGATCCAGGTACACTATTATTACACCTGGCCACCTCTAACACATACATCAATTTGTATCACTACCGATTAGTGTATATGCAAAGCGGCACCCACAGTATGTGGAAGAAGCGGAGGCAGCCATTGCTTTCTATTGTTGGTACTCTATGTTTTCTTTGTGGTCGGCAAATCATGCGAGACGATGAGTTTCTAAGATGACGTAACGTTTTGCCTCTCTATCTATATAGAACCTCTTTGGGACACCTATCTTCCCTTTCTTCACTGCTTCTAACCATGGAAGAAAGAGAAAGAAGGAAGCACATCTACTTCCACAATCCGATTTGAATCTGTTTATCCATTCACCCGCACAAAAGGAAGGGATTCAACAGCGACCCTTTGATCAAAATCCATCTGTCGCAATCGATGATCGGCGAGCAATCATTACTGTAGAATTTTTTGAAAACTCTATGTCCGAACACGTAAAAGTGTAAAAGTATACACGGTATCTCAGAAAGAATTACACCATAACTATAGGCGACCATAACTTCGACAGTAAGTATTACATTTGAGAAATTTAAAAAGAATCTTAAACCACATTTACTTTTTAACATGTTAATGTAAACATCACTCGATTCGGTTCAGTAATTTTGAAGATATAAGCGATTATGTAACACATGTCAATGGTCACTTCCTTCCAAGTTTACTCACAATAATGCAGATTTGATGTTAACTACCGCTGATTACTCGTGTTATCTGTTCAAGCTGTGGAATCTTTTCATTCCCCAAAGAATCAGCCTTGTTTAATATTTTGTGAGTTAAATACCATTTTGTTCGTTTTATTATAGTAGGCCTAATAAACAATTACCGTGACTTATCATCTTTATTAGAAAACAACACCAATACTAGGGGGTGGCAATGCATTGAGAAGTTTAAGCAGTACTTTAACAGGTGGATAAACTGAACAATAAGATTATTCACAATAGTTTTTAATCAAATTAGACGTCTTATTCCAATAAGGTAGTCATAACATTACCCTGGTAAGACAGGGATTTAGATAAAGATTACACAGAAATCCTTGCAAGAAGACAATCTTGAACAATGTTAAGAAGTACTGTAAAACGGGTACAAGTCAAAATTTGAATAAGAGTCGCTGTGGAAGGCGGAGAACCGCCCGAACATTACAGAACATTGCAGCCATCAGACGGAGTCTTCGTTTAAATCCAAGATAAAGTTGCAGAAGTAACAATGTGCCACACATCCACAGATCAAGCTTTAACAGGGTTACTTGCTTAGACCTGAAATTTCACCCTTATAGAATGTAAACAAGGCATTCTCTCCAAGCAGCAGACAACCAACGCAGAAGAACATTCTGTCAATGGCTCAACACAAGACCTGCAAGGTTTTTAACTGAACTTATAGTTGGGGACGAGGAAACATTCAAGATGAACAAACATGTCAGCCATACAATGTGCCATTTCTGCCTATATTTTGGTTATTATTCAACATATTAAATTGTATTTCATTCAACAGTTTTCATTCAACTGTTTAAGTTATTGTTATAATTGCATGCTTATGCTTGTAAATTGTTTTGTAACTGATACATTAAAGCAATAACAGCACAATTTTGAAGAGCGATCCCAAATATTTGATATTTGATTTTTTTGATTTTTTTTGCACAGTTATGTTGGCAATTGTCTAGGAAACTACATCTGCGAACGAGAATGCTAAAAAATGCATATTTATCATAAAATAAGCGATTTTGTTATTAGAATTGTTATCCCATATTGTAGTCGGGGAGATATGGTCCAATTTATGGCCGGCCTGACCGTAAAGCTTCATATTGGAAGGCCGTTTCCAGCAGCCATTGAATTATTATCGGAGATCTCCGATATTAATTATCCTAAGTACAAAATTCCTTCGTTTGCGACACATAGACATTTTCGAGCTTAACCATTCACTGTTATAGTTTACTAGCCAGTTACCAATGCAAACGTGCGCTCTTAAAAAAAAAAACTGTGCTATTATTGTTTTAAAGTTGAATTGAGATGATAATTTTTCAAGATGTCTGCCGCTTTTACACCAAACTTTTAAATCCCGCCAAAATTTAATGATGAAATGTCCAGTCTGGATGGACGGGTGTCTGCTATCTTGAGATTGAAGAAAGGTTAATTAAGATTGGTGTTTTTCTGAACCGGTGTGCCAAGTAGAGAGCTTAAGTGTTGAAACCCTGTGTTAATGCACTCCTTAGCTGACCCACCTTTGAATCTTATAGGGTGGGTAGCCTTCTTGTCAGTCATCTCCCTGAGGGCC
>JAMKCH010013619.1:0-32598 GCA_023653785.1 Ophioderma brevispina | reverse complement strand
GTTAATGGAATAAAGCACATGGTATAGAGTGGGTGTGAATGGTGTAATGTAATTCCTCATTCTTTAATTGGCAGGTACTTGGAAGTGTAAATCCCTCTTTTATGTTACATCAGTTAAGGGTGAACGGTGGTGGAAATTGGATGTCAAATTCTTTTCAATGTCTCTTGTCACATGTGTGGGAAATTATTTTTAATCACAGCTGTTTGAATGTCTAATTTATTATGACAAAATAAAAATAAAACAAAAAATACCAACGGCGACACACTTTTGACAACTAATTTGGATTATATATTACATTAACTACATTCTGTGTAAATTTAACGAAATTTCATTGAAGGCAAATATGATTGTTGTACATGTCTTTCTATGGGGAACAGGCATATAGAGGGCGCTGTAACATACAAATCGAGACCTTTGTCAGCCTATATGGCAACATTCTCACAATGGATTTTTCTGATTTATTTCAGAGGTAATAGCTCTTACATGTGCCTACTTATATCAGTTGTCAAAATTGTGTCGCCATTGCTTAAAATTGCTCTAAAAATAAGAGACAATTTGCATGGTGTCAATCAGCTGTGTAGTGCAACCTACCCACAAAACAAATTGATACAGATTGCTATTGTGATGTTTGACCTTGGGTAATGACCCACATATTGGTGACCTTATGTGACCTTGGTGACCTTTGGCCCCATTCACAAACTGTGACGACAGACAACATGTGTTCGGTGAATGTTGTAATTTTTTTTAATTTGGGTCTGAAAAAGCAAAGGTTTGGGGCATTTTTGAAAAAAATTAGAGAATGCACCAAAAATTACACAATATGGGTATTATTTTTCATCTGAAAGGAAAAACTACTCGCAACCATTGTTAATCATCTTCAGTCTGTTACATTATGAAAACAAATTGCTTAGGCGTAACTGGCCAAACTGTTTTTTATTATTTTATCAAATGATATTTATCAAAAATATATATTTTTGCAGGGTATTGGGTAAGGCACAGTTGCTGTAGTAAGTGCTTCCATGCACTCTTCATTGAAAGGTTGTGTCACATATGTACCAAAATTGTTAATCAATTTTGAAAACAAATAAACGCATAGCGACATAGGTTTTGTGGGCCGCCAGCTATAGTGGCCGGACCACTTAGCAATCCCGTTGTGCGGTGTAGTGTGGATGTGTGTGTGGATGTGTTGTGTGTGGATGTGTGATGTGTGTGTCACAAAATTGTTAGGTTTTTTAAATTGACCTCCATTGAAAAGGTTAATTCAATTGAACCAAACTTCAGTAGTAGGGCACAATGGGATCCCTCATTATGTTGATGAGGTCAAAGGTATGTTGAAAGGTCAAAGGTCATTGTGGTGGGGGTCAAGTTGAAAAATGGGCTTAAAATGTACAAATTGATCTAAATTGAAACTTGAAGTCAATTGGAACCAAAACTTTTGTCAAGGTTGCACCATGCGATCCTCCTGTTGATTGAGATCAATAGGTGCATGGTCCAGGGTCAAAGGTCATGGGGCGGACCAAAGCTTCTATTTTGATTATAGCGAGCGCGAAAGCGAGAACGCGAAATTCTAGTTTAAGCATAAAACATTGATTTTGGCAATGGAGACACAGGTGGTCGGGATGCATATGTGACATATCATTTGCATTGGGTTGGATTTTGTATTTTTAATTCAGAGTGAGCATAGCGGTATGACGCTTGTGGTTAGGGCCTGTTATAATTATTTGAACAGGCGGGATGGATCTGAGGGGGAAAGAGCAGCATTTAGTTTGTCAAAGCTTGGGGATTAAAGGATATTTTATGTCATACCCAGAAATGGATGAGTATTTATCAAATGCGCTAAGAATTATCCTTAGTGCTAAAACTCAAATGTTGGCTAAATGGCTAAATAGTAGGTTCAATAGGTCTTTGCTTTTTTTATCTGGTGGTAAAGTATTTATTTTAAGTGCAATTGTGGGATTGACTTGTGAAATACACTTTATGTGAAGTAATGCATTGGGCTGAGAAAAATGGGGCCGCAATATGCTTTTGTCATGTGGTAGATGGATGAAGACTGTGATGTTATTGAACTGAACTAGTACTGAAGTAAGGTTATGATTGGTTTGGATAGAAAGTGTTTTCAACATTAGAACAGACTGGATGTGCTGTGGTTAAATGCTGATCCATTGACCAGTGACATAGGCAGCCTTGTGGTTGTGAGGGGCATACAGCTGGTCAGGGGAAAAGTAGACCTAATCTGAGGGTAAAAAGGGTCCAAAAATAGCTATTTTACCTTTTTTTCTTGACCCTGTTGGCTATGCCACTGCCTTTGATAGACCATGATAAATTAACATCCCAGGGTAGCAATTCATTTGTATAGATTGTCTTTTATATATAGAATGTTTAGTGAACCAATGTTGCCGTATGTTAGCATGGGAGTACTTGAAATGCCTTATCTCACTGGGCTATTAATAGTAGCGTATAATGTAGTTTAGATCATGTACTTAAGATGAATCCATTTGAACCCCTACAGACCAAATGATTCTCCAAGGTGCTGCAATATATACATACAGTCTAGCCAGTAAGATGCTGAAAGTGTCTAGGTGTTTCTTTGATGACAAGATAAAATGCAAAGTTTTACATTATGGGGAATAATCATTCCAACCAGACACCTTTGTCATTAACGATGCATTTCATGGTTTTAGCACATTCATTTGGTGTCACCTGCCACGCAGGAAAGCTGCATAGGGTATCACTTTTGCCACTGTGGTTGTGCCATTCTATCTGTGGCTAAACGGTCAACTTGCACTCCCTTTTGTAGATTCTTGATAGATTTGGATGAAAACTTGACATGATCAATCAATGTAAAATAGCTTCGGCATCAAAGTAGTCCAAGTTAATAGAAATAGGCTTATTCACCAACACACATAACCAATTAAGATGGCTTGGGCACAAGACACAAAGTAGCTAAATTAGACAGTTTTGGACACAAAAGTAGCCAATTAAAATAGCTCGGGCACAATATCAAAAGTAGCAAACTAAGTAAGATGGCTTTGGCACAATGAAAGTAAACAAGTATTGTATGTAGCTTGTGCATAACACAGCAGTCGCAGCTTGGACATGACACCAAGTAGCCAATGAATAAACATTGCTTGGGCCACAACACAAAGTAACCAATTGATATAAAAAGCTTGTGCTGACACAAATAACCATATTAATTTATTAACTTAGGAATAGTTTGTACATGACACAAAATATCCCAATTAATTTAAATACTGGAATGACACAAAGTAGCCAAATTAATATAAAACAGCTTTGGCATGACACAAAGTAGCCATCATATAAAACATCTTGGTCATGACACCAAGTACTGAAAATTATTATTAATTAGCCTGTGCATGACACAAGTAGCCAAATTAAAATAAAATAGCTTGGGCATAACATAAAGTAGTTAAATTATTCATTAATTAAATTGCTTGTGCATAGCACAACATAGCACAAGTTTAATAGCTTGCATGAACACAAATAGCCCAATGAATTTAAATAGTTTGTGCATGACACAAATTAGCTAATTTAATGCTTGGCCTGACACAAAAGTACCAAATTCATATAATAGCTTTTGTGAAAGAAAGGAACCACATTTGATATCAATCGCTGGGCATGAAACACAAGTAGCCAAATTCATTTAAAAAGCTTGGGCATAACACAAAGTAGCCAATTAGTATAAATAGCTTGGGCATAACAAAGTAAGCCAAATTAATATAAAATAGCTTGGACATGCAACAAAGTAGCAAATTAATATAAAATAGCTTGGGCATAACACAAAGTAGCCAAATTCATTTAAAATAGCTTGGGCATAACACAAGTAGCCAAATTAAATATAACGAGCTTGGGTGACCCAAAGTAGCCAATTAGTATAAATAGCTTTGGCATACACAAGTAGGCCAATTAATATAGAAATAGCTGGGCATGACACAAACTAGCAGCAATTGCTCAACCAGACATCCATCGTAGGTGTAGAGAGCATGCAAGAGCGTAGCTGGCCAAGTATCCAATGCGAAGCACCAGTCTGGAAAGATCCCTTGCCCAAACGTCTAATATCCCGAGAGAGTTTCTTAAGCAAAGTCCAACCTCTTGAAACAGTCTCTAAGGAGGTGAAGAGAGTGCTGGAAAGAAACGACTTGCAATAAACCAATTAACATTATCGGTATTGAACCTGGTGAGCAATCTCCCACCTGGAGCCGCTCGTCGTGGGCTGAATGGCGAGGCCTCAATGATTGAGAACCAGGAACTGGCGTCTAAGCTTTCCTTGAAGAAGTGGGGCTCTCTGGAATCAGATCAGGATTCTACCTGTGGTTGTGGAACACGCCACCCACAGACAATGGAAACACCTTTGGGTTCTGCCCCACGTGATGAGCAACAATGCACAACCAAGGACCTTGCGGCATTCATTGAAGCGCCCCAGACGTTGTTCCCATATCTGGCGGATCATATTTGAGAAAACCACAGGGTTGGAGACACGATAAGAAGAAGGCGGCATGACACAAAGTAGCCAAATTAATATTAAATAGCTTGGGCATGACACAAAGTAGCCAAATTTAATATGAAACGCTTGGACAGACACAAAGTAGGCAATAATATAGAATAGCGTGGGCATGGGACCACAAAGTAGCAAATTAATATAAAATAGCTTGGGCATGACACACAAGTAGCAAATTAATATAAAACAGCTTTGGCATGACACAAAGTAGCCAAATAATATAAAAAACAGCTTGGGGGACTGACAAAAAGTAGCCAAATTAATATAAACAGCTTGGACATGACACAAGTAGCCCAAATTAATATAAAACAGCTTGGGCATGAACAAAGTAGCCATTCAAGTTAAATATAAGTAGCTGGGCACTATAGAAACATACCAATTAAAAATAGCTGGGGACAACACAATAGCACATAAAAATACGATAGCTTTAGGTGCGACAAACAAGTAGCAAAATTATGTAAGATAATTGGGCATGCACCAAGAGCTAAATTAAATAAATAGCTTTGGTACAACAAACATAGCTAAATTAAAATAGGATAGTGGATAGTGTAATTGTTGCTGGAAATCAAACGCCCACTTAGTGACCAAATTGTAGAGGTTAGCACAGAATTAGTAGTAAGAATAATTTTGTTTTTGTTAAAGGCAGACTTGAGATTTCAAAATATTTTTTGGATATTAAAATAGTCAAACGACAATTACGATTGTCACTTCAAGTTGCGTGTTCCGATATCTTTGGGACCCCCTGATTTACCGGAAATAGTATCGATTTGATTATCAAATGAAAGGCCGTATTTTCTATAGTTGTCCTGAAATTTGAGCCCTCAAATCCATTTCAGGCCCAAGATATAAACAAAACCGACGAATTACATTACACTATCATGATTCACTCGAAAGAGTTAAAATATTTAAAATTTGCTGGAGATGGATTAAAAGTGAAAGATCTGTCTGACTAGAATTTTCATAAGTTATTTTTTGCAACTGAAAAGTTGTTAGAAAAAGGAAGAAAATAGCAGAGTTCAAAGATATGAATCTCCAATTAATTAAGTGTTCCAGTAAGTGTCCGTACAGGCAGTAATGACTACAACATCTGTTTTGTCTTTATTAGGTTGCTTAAGACTATTACTTGCAGCGGTATGTAAGCACAAACAAACCTCTCTATTGAAGCCTGTATAGAAGCTTCTAGTGACAAGTCACCGACGCTAGTCACGGCGGAATTCGCCGATGTGTAGTACATTCGGGTGACTGACCTAAGTATACACACAACAAGCAGTAATCTGGGTGTACATTGTACGTGTCATGACAAACCATGCTTGACCGCGCCCACAAACAGGTTCCGCGCATATAATTATGACAGAATCATACTCCCCATTGCATGTTCCCAGTTTCAAACTTTGGTCACTGTCGAGAAATAGCCATGCATATTTGCAATGTCACCTTATTAAGTAAATGTCACCTTGCAATGATGACACTTGGGTTCAGGAATGTAATACCGACACAGATAGTACATTCCACTAGTCACATTATATCGCTCATAATCTATGATTATTTAGGAGCACTCTTTCAACCCTCAATTTCCGGGATTGACTCATGGCGCAAACGTTACTAACATAAAAAACAACACAACACTCAACAACGCAACGTATTATTTAAATTCCGTTTACAGCTGCAGATAGCCGAGACCGTACCGGATTTCCCATATCATTGCCGAATATAATTTGGAACACAAAACTGAGGTCGAAAAAGTCTCTCGAAAGTCATGAAACACACATTGCCAGAATTTCCAAAATTCTCGCCAAGCTGTATCACAAATATGACGGAAAAAGGAAGGAAGGGAGACTCACACCCTTCCCTCTCGTTCCCCCTCCCACCTTTCCTCCTTTCTCTACAACCCCCTTCTCCCCACCCTTGTCGATCATCATCACTTCGTCTTCCCTCATTTTCTCCTCCTACCGGCCACGTGCCTCCCTTTACCTCTCAATTCTTATTGCACTCTTCATTTGTTAATTGTTATTGTAAGAACGGTGTACGTGGTCAGGTACATATACTTGTTCTCAACATGCAAAAAATTGATTTTTGAATTATTTTTCGAATTTCTGATTTAGCAAATCATGATAGTGCCTTAAAAGGTACCCATCCATATTACCACAGTATTGATTAGGGCTTCCAATGTGATTATTGCTTCTACCATCAAAACCACAAGTTTGTTTCCACGGTAATTGATGGGGGGTATGTGCACGTGCTAGGCTCTACATCGCAAGTGGAGGACACAATAGACATAGATAGGAACAAGCACCGCTGCCTGAATTTCAGTTCAAGAGGAATGAATTTTCCTGTTTTGATATTATTAGGTATCATGTACAGTAGTAGAACAGCTAACAAAATTGTGATTCATATAGGACTCATTTAAAATATCAGTGATTCACCCGAAAGAGTCAAAATATTAAAATTGGCTGGAATGGCTTAAAAGTGAAGGATGTAGGTATAGGAATTCTCAAGTTATTTTTTGCAACGGAAAAATGTGGGCAGCTTCCATGAAAAGGTGTTTTGGGTGTTATTATGCCATATTTGCATATCTGTAAATAAATATATGTAGTATGGTGACCTTTGAAAGACTTCTGGGTATTTTGAGAAGAATATATTTTGTTTATCAAATATTTAATGGATTAAGTGTATGGGCAAAAAGTACAAGGTGTAAATAATGGCAGTAAAATTGACATTGGTCAAGTGTATCAGTATGGTGTGATTGCATTTTTTCCTGTAATGGGTTTTAATTCGGTCTCTGTCTACTAAATCATGGTTGTTTGTATTTTGATTATATTTATGTTGTTGTATAGCTTTTGTACTTTTTTGCCACTTTGACCTATTTGACAGTTTTAAGCTTTGAAGACTCTTTCAGGCAACTGTTTGAAGTTAACAAACAGCACATGCCAAGACTTATTATTTTGCTCATGCCCATACAAGTTAGCTTTCATCATGGAATTTCATCATGATATAACTGATATTCTAAACAGCTGATGAAAATGTAAGCAATTTCATTGGCTGAGCCCAGGTTCAATTCGTTTAAAGGAAAATGTCAAGATTTTGTCAAGCTCAGTTTGACTTACATTCATAAATAATATGTACAAATAAAATAATAAAATTAAAAAAAAAAAAAAAAAAAAATGTATAAATTAAACAAAGTGATTGGTGGGCATTGGAATTTGGCTTTTTTGACATACGAAGAAAACGGGCCGATTTTTCGCCACGGCTTGAACAAAAGCGCCCAATTTTGCTCTCCTTGTGAGTCAAAGTGATGACCCAAAACATGTGTTGACTCAATTGTTATTGCTGAAACTGTAATATGGATGGGGGGGTGGAAACGACATGCTGATTTGGGCTTTGGGGATTTCCAAACGGTATTTGTGGAAAATGCTCGTGCTTTACTATGGTAGCTGTGTCTCAGTTTCCTTACAAAATCTCCTCTTAAACCTAGTTCAATTACATCTTAGTAATATTCATGATAAATAAAGGATAAATTATTGACTTCAAAATCCGTCGGGGTTAGTGGAGTAACCCCGCCTCAAAATGTGTAATTCCAATAACGAGTATGTTAGATTTAATTATTAGTGACCAGGGCTAGCCTTTAGGCAAGTCTGAGGGTAACCGTCCGATACGCGTAATAGCGCCCTCCTACCGTTAAGTCTTGGAAAGGCTAGCACTCGAGTCGCGCGGCTTTGAGCCGATTTGAATTCAGGCTGTTTCTGTTAGGATGGCTGTCATACCCCCCTGGCCAGTTCACTCGAAGAGGAAAGTGGCAACACTGCGATATGTATGGTCACAACGACGTAAATTAGGTGGTCATCACTTTGACGTCACCATTTGCCTGCGTTGTGGATTTGTCGGAATCGTTTTCGAGTAAGCTATTGGGCGGAAAATTAAAAGGCAAATACTCAACAAATGTGGACCATTTTCAACTTATTTGATTTATATGCAATCTACGTTACTTAAGCTTTCAATCCATACCAAATTTTCCAATATTCAGAACATGACATATTTCCTTTAATTGAACCCAGGTAGTACGCGATGCCGTATTGAAGGTTATTTTTTTTTTAGGTGAAAGCCGCTCACGTCATTCCGCGTTTTGCCTACTTTTTGCGTGCGCCTGCCACGTTTGCGTCTCGTTGCGTATGATCGCTGCTTCAACGGGTTGTCGATTGGTTGTTCAAGGGGTGGTGCAGTACTTTCTTGTTGTATTTAAGCCGTAGCATCGCGAAATTGAGGTAAAGATGACCTTAAATGATAAAGCTGTGTAAGAATGCGAAGTAAAGGTATGATTTTGGGAACGGTACTCTCTTTACGACAATTGAAACCCGGCGACAACCATTATTTTTGCGTGAAGAACTCGGCCTCAGGCCTGTTCTTCCAATTAAAATAATGGTATCGCTTGGGTTCAATTGTCGTTAAAGCAGAGTACCGGTTCCCAAATCATACCTTTATTACTCTAAATAATGGTTGTAATGCTCTTGAAATGCATTTCCTATGATGTGCAATGTTCAAAACTCTTATCATTTGACTGTTCCTTTTTATTGCCTTGTGAAATGGAACAGTCTCATTTGACTGAGTGATGTGTTTTTACTTCTCGGCTATATAATTAGCCAGGTGGCGTTGTCATCATAATGCTGTGCATTGTTTATATAATTTCTTGCGCACTATATTTCAAACCGTAGGTGCTCGGATCATGGAAATTGTTTTAAAGATGTTTCACAGGAGAAGCAGAATGACTTTGAAGTATGTCAACTTCAGAAGATCACTTTTCCATATAGGCTCTGCAGGAAATAGACAAGAAAACATCTAGGTAATGAAACTTGTTGACAGATGACCCAATATAGTGTCCATGAGCTTGCAGGAGAATGAAATTGACCAAATTGTAAGGGCAATTTTTGTCATTGCCAATCAATTACTATGATCACCAAACTTGGTCAGTATAAGCAATGACCCAAGGCCCATATCAAGTTACACAATTGTGGTCCAAAGGCTATGTGGGTGGATTAAAGGGGCATTCTGTCATCCTCACAATCTGAAGTAGTAAATGTGCAATGTATTAAACATTGTTGATCAACTATGAGGGGCAAGACATGGTTCGAGGACCGCTTGTCATAAAGACTCTTGAAGGCAAATCGCAAGAGCAAAGGGGCTAGGATTATGAAACTGTGTGTTTGATGAGGGGCGGGGTCCCTCTTAGAGTTCAATATCTAGTTGACAGGCCTTTACCTCATTTCAGGTCATTAAGGTTAATTTTTACAACAAAAAAAGTCTTTACAAATATTGTCAACAAGTTACAGTGTCATCAATCAAGCATTTCACAACTATATGATAGAATTTACGACAAAGGTTGCTAAATTTCTGCCTTGTCTAAACCAAGTTGATCATCATCCACAATACCTTTTTCTTCACTATAGAAGAGTAGGTGGAGGCAATAAGTTTCCATGATCTAAAATAAAAAGTTATTTCCACTAGGCAAATTTAAGATAGTGACATTGGGAGAACCCTGAATTGACCAGGGGTGTGCATAGGAGCTGATAAATTATAGCCGTCCTCATATCTTTGGGATTTGGTGAAGGTATTAAAGAGACACAAGGACATCCAGAAAGAAGCCTCCCCCATTTTTTTTTCAAACCAGGTTTTGGTGGACTTGCAATCCGTTGGGAAGTGTTATATATGTGGATGTGTCACTAAAATGTTAAGGTTATTATGGAGCGGCCCACAGCTATATATTCTTTGATATAGTGAGCGCCGAAAGCCGAGAACCGCAGAATTCTAGTTTGCAGATTGTGGAATGCTTACCAATGTATACGACACACCTAAAGTGAATAAGCCGAATTACACCATCTTATGTAATAAGACATGATTTAACACTTGGGTGCGACAAGAAGAGAAAATCTAATAAGATCTTTTGTGAGCCAGAAAATTTACATTGTACAAACATGGAAATACATTGTTACAAGATAATTATACCGGAACATGAAGTGATTGGTGGCAACCCATGGCCAAGAAGTTACTACCTATTCCAAGCCCCCACCCCGAAAAGTCAATTTCTAAAAGTCGACCCTTTTCCCAGACAAAATTTGCTATGCCTATAGTAGGAGAGCTCAATATTGCTAGTATTGTAGTGCAAGTTTTATGTTTGGACCAGAAAGATGTTTTTTCGAGGGGGGGTGGGGGATTTCTTGTTAGTTAAATACTGATGCATTTGCCAAAAGGTATTCCATACTGACTTTTTACTGTTGGTGTTTACTAAAGTTAATATATTTCCTATTAAAATGTCCTTCATCTGAAGTCTGGTGCCTACGTGCGGAAGAGTTGTGATACAAATGAGTCCAACATCCTAGCATGATGTCAGAAGACGTCATAAAGTTCACATGTCAGCAAACTGTAAATTCCATAGCACACAGTGTAGAATAGAGGAAAAACTCATTTTTCACCAAAAAAGTAGGAATGTCCCAATGTGCATGCGGTTTTGGCCTCTACTTGAGGATTTACTAGTTTATATACTTGGATTGTTCTATATAGTACTATGATAATGTGTTTGAGTCAGTAAAAAATTGCCCCAAACTATCAATTTTCCCACCCTATAGTCACTATATTACAATACTTCCTCAAATTACGACATCATAGTGACATCATAATGAAATGTGGTACTTATTTTGATACCAATGGAAAGAAACTATAAGCTATCCTGTGGCTACAAATTTATAGGAATTGGATGTCCAGTAAGAAAATCACAGGTGGGAGGTGGCAATCACCCTCCCTTACAACAATAATGGCTCAGTTAGATGAGGGTTAGTCTCTGAAGGTTTTTAGTCCCTCCGACAACCTACAAACACCAGTTATGATCTGGTGTAAAGTAAGAAATGAACCATTGGCATATACTGTACTATATTTAAGTCCATTTTGATGGGCAAGTATTTCTGTAGAGATTTAATCAAATGTGTCTGACTTCAATGCAGTGTCGCCCACAAAAAGTATAGTGATTTGGAATAAAAAATAAAGGATGATTCGTTAAAGGTACCTTTCCTGCCTACAATATAATTTTTTTTATTTTTTTTATTTTTTTTATTTTTTTTATTTTTTTTATGGTCAAGAATGTAGTGGTATTGTGTGTACTTCGATAGTAAATAGATCATAAATAATTTAAATAATCATTAACCCCTAAATAATGTTGGTAGCATCGTAATGGAAAAGAGCTTAGCCAAATATTTTTAGATCAGAAAAATGCAAGTTTCTAATGATACCACAATCTCGGCTTTAATGGGCGGAGTGATGGAATTGGGCTGAGTATCGGGTGATGACCCTTAATACTCTAAATTATTTCGTAGAATGCATTCGGTCAGGTAAAGGTAAAATAAGTAGTTGTATTCTTTAATTATTTTCATTATTAAATTAAAGATTATTCTTGGTTTGTGCGACAAATTGCTCGCTTGGGCCACGAGGTGACATTTGGCATATGGTCAAGATATGCATAATATATATATCTTGACATTAAAAAGCTGCATGATGAAGATGGCAACATGAGTGTTTTCGGTTATGATAGTATTTGTATTTTGTGGATGTGTCATTTAATTACGCCAAAAAAGTGAATTTGGGAATTTTATCTTGTGACCAAAATTTGGTCAAAATACCGCCTTCAAAATCAGAAGGGACCACAGGAAAGTTAGCAGGTGTTTGAAGAATTTGGAAGGTCTAAAACATTATGCAACAACAGTCAACACAAAAGTTAATGAGTAAGGACAGCTCACGCTAGACGTTGACCTTAAGGGGTAACTTTAAAAAAGCACAAAAGCGTTACAATTCAATGATGGCACAGTTACACAACAGAGATTTCAATGTGGTAGTTTGTACCTTAAAGTTCCAAGATAGCAAGGCCATGGAAATTTTCTGCAATGTCTTTTTGTACAGGTACTAATGGTAACAGTAACGCTATCAAGCAGCTCAAGATTACAAGGTTCCCTTAGTCCCTTGATGACAGACTTTCACAGCTTTGGCAAATAACAGTCCGGGATGCAATATTCACAGGGTTCTCTTTCATCAACTTTTAATGCTTTTATCCACTTCGAGGACCAGAAAAACCCAGGTACGGTGACTTTGAGATAAGCTTTTCTGCTTCACAGACAGGGCCGTACGCAGGATTGTTTTACCTTTTGACCATCTTATCGTCAAAAAGTGGACTTTCTTGTCAATTTCTCTCTAGATTTTGGACATTTTTATTGAAAAAAATCAGCAAAAAGTATACCTTTTGACATTTTTGTGAAATTTGGGGGTGTAACTTAGTCCCCCATACAGGCCTATTCTCAGGGCACAGCATTTAAATAAGTTACTTCCTTTTGAACATAAAAGTGGCAGAAAAGTTAAGTGCTTAGAACATGGTAAATAATCTCACTTTTCCTCTGTTGGGGATGTTCTTAAAAGAAATAATATTCAAACACAAAAATAGGCTACCAGAACATACGTTCTGTGCTCATGGAGTATGCCTTCATAATATTTTAGTTTTGTTTCTTAAATTAGGGGTGGCTATACTTATTATTGGAAACATGGGGTTCTCTTCTTTACGGGTGCACTATTAGATTTCCGGGGGCATAAAAGTTGTTCTAAATTTGTGTTTTCCACCATTGGCGGCATTGTTTTTTAAATTTAAATTTCTAAAGTATATTTTTTAGAGGGGAAAGTTTTTTTTCTACTCGCCAGTGGGGAAATATTTTTACTATCCAGTGGTTGGAAGTTTTGTTTTCGTGTCACCGGTGGGTAATTTTGTTTTCAATAAATCCTCCATGTGCCCCCAAACCTGCTATAACTATTTATATTTATAGAGTAAAATGACATTTATTTATAACTTTTTCAGCAAAACAAAATCCATTATAACTTAAGGTTGCAAGTAATGTATCAGGTTTTCTAACATTTGGTAATAGCCATCTCCGGATCAGCCAACAAGGTTTGAATTTTAACTTTTCCCTGTGAGGGTGTTGTTAGCAAAAACCTCAGACATGTCAGAAAAGCATATCGTCTGGCATTCAGAATTCATCGATGAAACTAAAAGGTGTAACCTGGGCAATATGCGATTTGTTTCATTCAATCTCTCATATCGCAATTCAATCTGGAATGGTATTTTTCGGAACTTAGAGCAAAGATTGACATTTACACGCTACTTTTCACTGTGAATATTATAAGAGTACTTGTAGAGGTGTGGTGAATTAGCATCTGTGTGCAGTAGTGTGCAGTGTTTTATAATAGAAACACTTGCCGATATTACACAGATGCATCTCGTATTGCTCTTCTATCATTAAGCAGATTTCGCAGTAAGTTAGGTATAAAAAGGATTTTGTTCCCCTTAAAGCAATGACCATATTTGTGTTCTTGAAATATATATATTTACGTAATTACTGATTTCTTTAAATGTTGGTATAGATTTATTTAGGAATATATTGGATTGTTTTATTGAATAAAAATGAGAACGCCATAAAATGGGATTTACAGACGCATTATTCATGGGCATAAATGTAAAACTGAGACGTTACTTTTCGTTTGCAGTCCGCCAACTCTCAGACTGCCCAAAGAATATGCACGCATTCAACTGAAATCCAGCCTAAATTTCTTGAGATGCACTTCGCTATACGTTCAAATTGTGCATGAAGTTTCCACTTCGTTCCGTTTTCAAAACCTCCCTCACTGAGCTGAGCAACGTTGAAGGAGACACACGGCGCATACTACTTGAATCTCAACCCGAACCCATCAAACCGGAGATTTTGGTATCATTAGAAAGCTTGCATTTTTCTCATTTCATCTGCATATCATCTGAGCTCATCTGCAAGAAAAAAAGAATTCACCATGGACAGGTTTGTAGTTATGGGGATGAACTAGATATTTTATGTGGGCCGCCAGGTAGCTAGCTGAAAGGGCGGCTTAGCCCTCAGCTATCATAGTAGGGTTATAAACGAGAACCCTATTCTAGAAGTTTGGGGAAGAAGGTTTTAAGATGTTTTTCTATAGTTTGAAGGGTGCTGAATCAGAATGTTTGGGTCCAACCTCTGGCTACAGCCCTGATTAGATTCAAGGTCATTCTGAGACAAAAAAATCCATTGCTCAGATTTTGTTGAAACCGGTGTCAAATCATACTGAAGCAGACAATTTCAATTCAATACAATTTGAGGTCAGGTTTTGGTGACCCATCATGCCTATAGACCATGTAGGCCCTTGTTACATTTTGCCCACTAATTACGGAACCAAATGTCAAACATTGTAAAATACGGCAAGACGAACAATTTGACACCAGTTTCAACAATATCGGAGCACTGGGTAACATTTACCCCCAGGATGACCTTGAACCTTAATAGTGATGTACCTGTTTAGCTAAAGGTCGGAACCTAGATAAACTGTACCTTTTAATCCTTATAATGAGACAAATACATTGGTGTACATTTAAACACAATTTGACTTGATTTCAAATTTACCCCGATACTAATTTTACCCCCCCCCTATTTTACAAAGTTCCCCACATTTCCTACAGGTTGAACCTAAAAATTCTGATTCAGCATCCTTCAAACCATAAAAACATCTCTAAACCTTTTTCTCCAAACTTCTAGAATGGGATTTTGATTTATAACCCTACTCACTCTGTGTAGATGTATGTTGGGCGGCCTCTCGTCAACTGAAAAGGTGAATCTTCACTTCTTTAGCCAGAACGCAAAGACCGATTTACATGGAACTTGGTATGTAGGTAGTAGTGGACGCACGTATTACGCATCGCCTGCCGTCACCAAATGTGCATATTAAGTACTTCATTTACATATTTGTTCTGATTGGGTAATAACAAAAAGGCGGTCCACACTTTGTGTTCTCTGAATATATCTCGGCGGGGAAATGGTTTTGTATATAAGAGAGGACAAATTTAGTCCTGCGTTTAGTTTTCGATAGCTTGAACAGAATCCCGGGGGGGGGGACTCGACCCAAAATTGGGTACTGGTGTGCGTCCGCCGGGTAAAAAAATCGACCCGTGTTTATAGTGACCAAATTGTACAAAAATATGACCCATTTATATAGTTGGTTCTAAAATTTCGACCCATTTCTATAGTTGGCTTTGAAATTTCACACCATTTTCATAGTAATCTTAGCAAAATCGGTCCATTTTCATAGTAACTTTTCCGAAAATTGGAAAAATCAACCATTTTCATTGTGATTTTACGAACAGAATGCCCAACTGAAAGCTGGTTACTTCTGCTTTAAACAACCTTCATTGACTGCAGGAGATGTTTGCAAATTTAGAGCCAAGCAGTCCAAGCTACAGGGTAAATCCAAGAAGAAAAGGAGTAAACAACTGGTATAGATCCTCCCAACACCTCATAGGCAACCCATTATGAATCTTTTTAGCAAGTGTTTCATGGGCTACCAATCCGAACAAACGCTTTCTATCCGTGAACCTCCGAGCAAGAACGTCAATCATACAGCGCAGCATGGATGACATTGCGCTCAAGATTGCAATCATGTACCCTGAAAACTAAAACGCAGGACCAAAAGTAAATGGCAAATTTAGTACTTTACCCAAGAGAGGCAATTCGTATTTTGACAGTATCAATCACTGAATTGCTTAACTCTATAGGTGCAATTTAGACATACGTTACCGGATCTTAAACAATAGGACATCAGATGGATCGCCGCCTCGGCAACAACCAAAATGTTTTCAGAGAAAAAAAAATATTCAGTGCTCCGACGCTTGGTCTGAGACGCTTTACTGAAGCAATTTGTCCCGCAAATAATTATATACTTTCATTGATTTTCAAAATGCATTTGATTTCATACATCGTGGAAAATGATATGAACCCCAGATATTACTGTGAATGCTATCATGTACCACGTTCCGTGATATGAACCCCAGATATTACTGTGAATGCTATCATGTACCACGCTCCGTGCTGGTGTTCTCCAAGGCCGTCCTTACACATTCATCAATTATCAAGTATACACGTCTAGCCCTGTTCCTTTTCATCATTATCAATGTTCTCACTTTTGTTCAACTGTCCTTCTAGTACGAAAACGCGGTCAAGACCGTTATCTAAACTTATGAATATTCATCACACCGTTATTTATTTTTCGAAAGTGGTTCTCTGGACACCCCGGAGAAGGAAAAATAAACGGTCTGATTGGAAGATCCAGATTAAAACAAGAAAGGACCATTGAACAAAGGAAAATTATAGAAACACCTCGGCCTCAGGTGGTACAAATGAAAGAAAACAAACAATAGTGAAAGAACTCAATTATAAAAGCTAATTGTGAGCACAGATTGCCATCTACTTAACTTATCTGTCGATTACGATTCAGCAAAGCTATTGACATCTAAGTTATCAAAGTTTCTTCTTCACGATTTTTTATAGGGACAATCGAAACATTTTGCCCCTTTATGGTGAATAAATATGAAAGAACAGGACTAATACAAAAGCTTATGTGATTGTAGGATTACCATTGCTGGTAATATACATGTACACGACAACGAATCAGCCAAGATAGTGATTCACAGTCTTGGAAATCTTAAGGTGACTCAATACAAAAGCTTTATGTGATGTCGGATTACCATGGCCCTCTGCTGGTTAGATTAATACAAGTATATCGACAACGAATCAGCCAACAAAAGTCATGGAATCTTCAGGCGGCTCAATACAAAAGCTTATGGTTATTGTCGAGCATTACCATTAGAGCGTTAGCTAATACGTGTATATCGTCCACGAATCAGCCAAGATAGTGATTCGAAGTCATGGAATCTTCAGGTGACTCAATCCAAAAGCTTATTGTGATTTCGGATAAACCTCTTCTGCTTTAGTATACATGGTATATCGACAAAGAAAGCCAAGTAGTGATTTAAAGTCCATGGAATGTTCAAAAGACAATTAACACGTTGCTTTTAATTTAACGGTAACAATTGCTACCCATAAAGCCGCCAGATACTGAATTGCGGATGTTTAAAAATAAATAATGAGGGAGAAACGTTATATAAAAAAAGGGGAAATTTCTGCCTTTGTTTTCTTTATACAGCCAATAGAGTGAACTAAGGATAGCCTTAAGACAAAGCCTATTTAAGAATTGCCTAAGATAGGGTTACTTCTTTGCAAAAACTTAGCCTGCGTAACAAGCCTTCGTTAGTGCACTGCGGATAACTCCGTATCAAGATCGTTAATTCGTGGTGTCAGATTCCGGGGTCAGATAATACGTGGAAAGGAGTTATTTGAAACTGAATCCTCTTAATATCAAAACCTGCCACTAAATAACCATATTTAGAACGACGGCACCGGCCATCCGTCCACGGCTTAAAACCAGTCAATAGGATAATCTTATCAACAGATGGGACCATTTAAATTCAGAAATTTTTCAGGGCTTTTCCTGACCATAAGATTAGTATCTAGAAGAGGTAAACTCATTATCGGCTAGACCTTGGTGTTAGATACTTGCCAAATAGTGAACATCACAGCTCAATTGGTGTTTTTAATAAGAAAAACGTAAGGCGCTCTTCAAAATATTACAAACACGAAATATATTCTCAATTTTTACTGAATAATTAAAACAAAAAATCGATTTTCGTTCTTGTCACGACGTATATAGATAAAGAATTCAAAACACACCGTTATTAAAAATAATGGCGTGTTGATAATGGTTCTGGATTGCCTGTTAGACTCCGATCTAGCAGCTCGCCTACAGGACTCGCCGCGAGGTCGGAGTATAATTGGCCTCACCAGACCTTATCAAAACACCATTATTTTTAATACGTGTGTGCTATCATCCTTTATTATCTACATACACTGTCGGACAAGAACATGTCTATGAAGGCTGCATACCAAACTGAGCTTGATGATTAACGTCAAAACTACAAACCTCATGGCTTATTACCAGCAATCTGAAGTACTAATTCCACCAAAAGATGGAAAAACATAATAAGGTGAATGATAGAGGACTATAAATATTGAGGTTCTCTTGTTAGGTAGAATTCGTATAAGGGTTGCTTGACTTCTCTCAAATGCGTGTCAGAGATTGCATTTTTTCTCTCAAAGTATTTTTCTGTTCAAGATAACTTGTGGAAAGAAAAAGACTTGCTATCAAACAAGAACATCTATGGTAGTGAAACTGGTGAGGGCCTCTCCCACTTGGAGCTGACTCCGAATGGGCTGAATGACGATGCCTCACAGATTGAGAACCAGAACTGACCGATCTAAGGATTCCTTACAGAAGTGGGGCTACCTGGAAGCATTCCGGGACACTACCTGTGGTTGTGCAACAGCACCCAGACAATAGAACATCGCTTGGTGTGCACTTTGGGAGCAACAATGCAAGACCAAGGACCTTGCTGAATTCAGTCAAGCAGCCAGCAGACGTTGTACACATCTCTGGCTGGGTCATTTTTGAGAACCACTTTGTTGGATACGATAAGAAGTAAGGAAAGAACGATGAAAACTTAAACTAGAAAATAATAAGTTCCGATACAATTCGTTCTTGGCTAGTAATATAAATAGCTAGGGCAGTTCGGTGTCGCTAAAACAAAACCATGGCAAGGGTGAGCGCATTGTATGTTACCACGCGAATGGCATGTTTTAGCCCTATCGCAAATGGCGAACCCACTTTTGTTTTCTAACCCATTTAAAGGTTGAATATGTACTGAGTTTTCTTCTCTAATCACTTATGCACACTGTTCGTGTTGTGAAACTTTTCGGCCAATGAAAACAGCGCGTTCACAGTAGGCATGTTTACAGATCAATGATTGTGGTCCCATTTTTGAGTGAGAAATTCAATTTACTTTTTGCGCTAAATTGAAATCATTGTACAAAATGTTGTCATTGGATCGACTATTGCACAGTTTCGATACTTTCTTGGTTGGGATTTCAAGATAATTATCCTAAAATAGAAACAATTGGGATTACCTGGCAAATGTCGAATGTTAACAATAAATGTATTTTGCGGCTCTTTCATTTGCTTTCTTAATTACTACTTAATGTAATGGATCGTCATATTGTATGTTTTAAATTCAGTAATAATTGTGGAATGTGTAAATCACACGTAAATGTCGTTTCTATTCGCAAAAAAAATGACTATTACTGTTGTTCCGCAATTGACAGGGCAAAGACCGTCGATATTCAAGAAAACGCAAGGAATGGATCAAGGTCGAATGTAAGAATATAAACAAAACATATCGGAATAAAAAAATTGTATGATAACAACTAACTAATGTTTTTGTGTTTGTTTGGGTGTGTGGGTTATAGTGACCGTAACAACTAAGTGATGAAGTTTGATTGGATCACGAGTGGTGTAATTAATTAAATTCAAACAAGGAAAATGGATCAATAGATTAGTTTGAAGTAGAATGAGACAACCTCAGTGAAGTATTTCGACATTTGATTTCTCATTATGAAAGGACAGCGGAAAGCAACTTTACAGCTCATAGAAATTGGAAAAATCTTGACTAAGTAAAGTAAGAGGTTTGACATTAGGATATGACAAAGTTGGAAGACAATCGTAAAGATCAACGAAGCAACATACTTATAAGGCGGATAGAGAGAGATTTCCTGTGCCACAATTGTATAGAAATAAAAAAAAAAGTGTTGTATCAAAATATTCAGCATGCTTTGTGTTGAGTTTTTAAGGCGAGAAATGTGCTGATCATTAAGTTTTGGCACAGTCCAGTAAAAAATTTAGTCTTTGTAAGGTAAACTTGGGCGAAATCTTAATAGGGTACAATACCAAAATTTACCACAGGGATGTTGGGGACCGTCTTTTACAAATCACAGAACATGAGAAAGCGCTGTGATTCTTTTCCTGAAAAAAAGCTAATACATACAAGGTTTCATGCTGGTATCACTAACTACCGCAGGAGACAATTGTATTATTTAGGTGAAAATTCCCAAAAACTGCAAATTTAAAAAATTTAAAACTTGTTCAATTTGTTTATTTATTTTTTTCTTATTATAAATTTACCGTGTTAAGATATTATTATCTTTCTCTTGTTCTTCGAAATGACATGGTTAAACTTTTCAAAATCATTTGATGAATCTTGCATCTGCATGTACTACTTAGTTAATAAAACGGTTAGATTTAGTTAGAATCCGCATCCACTAGAGTGGCGTTGGCGCGGGGGACCTAGAGGACTAAGGCATCGCCGGATAAGCGAATGAAGGACGCCACTCTATAGTTTCATGAGAACGGATGAATTTGAAACATTCCGAATTATACGGTGATGGAGACAGCAGTGTCACGCTGGCGCTGCTTTATTTTCTTTTTCAATGAAAAAAAATGGTGGCAGCGCTGACCTCTCCAGTGGGTTAGAAAACGTTGAAACAATATTTCCGGGACCCACACCCAACAGGCGAGTGTTTTTGGGGCTCGTAAACTGGTGTTTCATTTTACAAAGATTGCGAAATGTTGCTAAAGGCTACTTCATACCTCAGATGGTATAATTACATTATAATGATTTTTTGGGTTGACAACAAACAAGGATGAAAAGTGAAAAAAAATCGTGTTTAAATAATGCGTTTTCTTGACAAATTCAGGAGCCCCACATCATTTAAAGTTGACCAAAATCATAAAGGGACATATTATCTGTAAAAAAAGTCTGTGCACGTGAAGCTGTAACTGTTTTGAGAAAGCGAAAGACCACGGTTTAGTTCATTAGATTGCCAGTTTGAACAGAACCTACCCTTTACTTAACTGCGCAAAACATCACTGTGATTTGCCACTACGGGACCTGTTTGGGGAATCAAACAAAGAGCAAGGACGAGTGTCTTTTGTTGTTGCAAATCCAGCCTTTCTGACCTCGTTACAACAATTCTGAGGTTATCAGTTGTGTCACTGTGACCTCAGAACTGAATTATAAGGCGACTTGCTCAAAGTTTACCTTTCGTGGTTTACAAATTAATTCATTACATAAATTCTAAAAAAAGTCGCTTTTATTTAAAATTATATACAGGCCTTCAATGGGGTTAATTGAAATTTTCCAAATAGGAACCCTTTCCCCGGGCCCCCCAAGAACCACACGCCGTTTGCCAAGGATTTGTGTATATTAATTAGCAACATATGTGTGAGTGGCATTTCTGACGTTTTGGGGGGGGGGGGGAAAACCCCATTTTGGCATTTTTGTTTCTGGGGAGGGGGGGCCCTGAACACTAAATGGAATTGCCAAAAACAACAACAACTACCTATTACATTACACATTTTACCATACCTACTATGAGGTAGGCAGCTATCTACCAAAGACTCAGTTCAGTACCCTTGGATGGCACAGGTTAAAAAAACGTGACATGCAGGTTCTGGGTATTATAAATACTAAATTGCCAATGGATGGTATTTGCTCAATATGTCTGGTGAATGAAAGCTATTGAACAGGCGCCATGTGAATTGAGATTTAATCGTGTTGAGAGTGAGAGTTACTTGCTCATGATATAAAGAGCGCGGTCATGGGCCATTAAGATGCGGGCCATTGTGTTTCATAATAGAGTATGCTTGGTGTTTAGACGGTTATATAATTCAAATCTTAGCACTCATTGCACTACATCAGCATAAGCTAATGGGTAATGTTTTAAAGGGCTGCCTCGTGTAGCTTATGAAGGAAAAAATGTCGATCAGGCATCATTTACAAGAACCATAACAAAGGGCAGCTATGCAACATCTTCCTCTTTCCTTATTTAAATCATAACTGGTCATTGCAATGGAGGCATGCTCTAAGCTTTGCTTTTTCCAGAGAGCATGCCCCTGAAGTTTCTCAGATTTTTCTCATTTTTTCTTGTTACAAGTGTACTTTCAGGATAAAAAACACCTTGTATACATGATAAAGTAGTTGTAAAACACCAAGTCAAAATTGATGGTGAAATTTAACTATGGTGACTATAGAGGGCCTCCTTCATTTCTTATCCGGCGATGTCCTTTGGCATGTTGCTCCCAACAAAAAAAAAACCTCAGCAGTGGCCTTCTTAAAATTATCTAACTTTGGAGAACTGAATACCGAAGCAGGGAGATTATTCCAGTGTGGTATAGTGGTAGGGAAAATCTGGTGCTGTAGATTTTACTGTTGGCTTGAGGGCGGTGATATGAATACTGGTGAGATCTTTTTATGTATTCTGGTCTGACTGATGAGGTATTTGCTTGCATCAATATCCACTAAGCCACGGGATATTTTATAAAGCATACATAGACGTAAGTAGGTCCTTCTTGACTCCAAGGATGGCCAATTTAGAGTTTCCAGCATAGCACTGACGCTGTCATTCCTGGTGTAGCAACACATTCTTGCATATGCAGCAAATCTCTGTGTACTTTCAAGCTTTTTCTTTTCCTCTTCAATAAATGGTGCCCAACCATAAACGCCAAATTCAAGCTTAGGCCGTACCAGGAACTAATACATGTATAGACAAGACTTTACTTCTCTGTTGCAAGATGTAAAGTGGCGTCGAATAACACCAACTGTTTGTTTGGCACTCGTAGTGATTTTATTAATGTGAGATGCCCAGCTACAATCGTCACTGTAGATGAGGCCCAAATACGGATGAGTAGATGTTGTCTGGAGAGGTTTGTTGTTGATGTTATAGCTATGGATGACTGGGGTCTTTTTGGTTGTCATATGCATGACAAAATATTTATCTGCATTAAATTTCCCACTCACTCTCCCATCTGCATAAGGCATCAAGGTCTTTCTGAAGCGTGGCAGCATCCACGGTAGATTTTACTTCGCGGTATATTAAGCCATCGTCAGCAAAAAGCCTGGTCTGGGATGAAACATATGATCGTATATCATTTACATACAGAAGGAAGAGTAAGGGTCCAAGAACTGTGCCTTGTGGCACTCCGGAGATGACGCCAGCCGTAGCAGACTCCTCGCCATCAATGACGACTTTTTGAGTACGTGTAGTCAAAAACATGAAATCCAGTTAAGTATGTTTCCAGCGATCCCATAATGCCTCAGCAAGTCTTCGATGTGGTAATCGGTCGAACGCTTTTGAGAAATCGAGCCAAACGGCGTCCACTTGATTTCCCTTTTTTGACAGATTTTGCTAGGTCAAACACAGTGAGAAAGGGTTGGGTATCAAAACGCCGGCTTTTTCTAAACCCATGTTGACAATCTGTGAGAATTGTGTTGACGCTCGAGAGCGAGGGAAACAGAATATGACGGATTAGACAAATGTTCCAGTACTCTTTGCACAGGACAGAGTCTAAAGATATTCGGACGGTAGTTACTAGACTTGCTCCGATCCCCCTTTTTAAAAAAATGGAGTGGACGTTGGCAGTCGTCCATCAGTAGGGAGGTGCCACAAACTAATAGATGGATTAAAAAGTGCAGCACAAGGGGAGCAGTCAGTATACTTCCTGAGAATACGATTGGATGTGTCTGGGACCGATGCCTTAGAAGCGTAAGATCATACAGAAGTTTCTAGATTCCTGCGGGGTCTATTTCCAACAAATCAATTTATCAGGCTAGTGCTTCAATTTGCGTGGGATAGATGTCTGTAGAGTGCCTGGCGTACATAAAACAGCACTTGAAGAAGGAGTCAAGATATTTCCCGCTTCCCCTTCATCATACACGGTTGTTGTACCATCTTTCAGTGGATATAACCCCAACATTATTTCTCCGCTTGGATTTTACATACTTCCAGAACTTAGTGGGGTTGAGATGAAGTCTTCGAGATGTAACGTCGATGAGCACCGTTGACATTTTCTTATAGGCTTTTACGAGCTTCGTGAATACCAAGAATCAGCTTTCGCTATTAGTTTTATTGTCGGTTGTACAATCTATGCAGCTTCCTACCTTGGCGACGAAAGTTGCGAAAAAACCATGGGTTGATTAAAATTGTTGATGTAAATTTTTGACGGGATGTGTGATCGTTGGAGAATTGAAATCGGCTTTCAAAACTGGACCAGTTTCCCACGGAATGAGAGAATGTAAATCTGAAGGAAAAGTCTCTCCAAAAGCTTTAGTCATTGCAGAGTGTCACAAATTTACCTCTGTTAATAAATAAAACTTCGCCGAACTGCTTTGTTGATTACAGCCAGTATTCAAGAAGCATTTACAATACAGTGGTCACATATGCCGGGTAAGTTGGATATGGATTAACCCGCAGTAGTGGATTGGTCAATAGGAATAAATCCAGGATGCGGTTTTTCTGTGAACAAGTTGCTCCGAGGCTGAAAACTTTTGCAGAAATGCTGCTACCCACTTTCACGGATGATCACTATAGTTTTAATCTTTCAAATTTTAAAATTCACCAAACCAGATTTCGCAGTTTTCCCTTAGTCTTTTGGTGTAATTTAGACAATGATTGGCAGTAAGTGCATCAAACGGACCGATGTGAATCTGGCTTGGAGAAAGCCACAACAAAGTTATTCTTTCGGGTTGCATTCCAACCTTAAACCAAGATGCATTCAGAATCAGATTCCAAGTAATAAATTGATGAACATACCTGTCGTGATCGACCCCACAATATCATCTGAACGGTCCTTTCCTGAAGATGGCGAAATAAGGGGGAACAGTTCCGAGTCCAGAACAGACCCATTTAGCCAAGTTTCGGTTTGCCGATAATAATATACAGGCTTTTCGTTCCTAGTCCTTCATAGGGCCACACTTGAAAGTGCGGAGTGAGAGGAAAGGGGGGAAGTGGAAGTAACAATTCGTGGTTTTAGTAGGTTTTACGCTAGCGTCAATGAAGAATAGTGTTGTTATCGTTCTGTGATAACATATTAGCGTAATTTGCGGCCTTCAAAGCACTCACTTCGGCTTCTGAGCATGCGAGGCGCCCGGCGAGGGTTTAAAATGTTGCAGAACTAAAAATATGGAACATTATAGTTTAAGAGGTACGTCATGTACGTTGTTATTAATGGAACAAGTTGTATCGTTTTACTAAGTGAATTTGCGTCTGGTTGATTGTTTAAGCCTGTGATTAATAGTTAAGTGGTGAGTAACATTTTTGAATCATTTTAAATTTCATGCAAATATTATTGAATTTTTAAATTGTTGAGGCCGCACTTTTTCCAATGTGCCAGTGTCTCTCGTTAAATTAAATGGCACAGTGCCTTACAGCACCTGTGGTACAAGGCATTTGCTCAAAACACCAAACAGCAATGGTCTGGACCAACTGAAATAGTGGTATATGCTTTTCTCAATGATATCTAGACTCCTGTATCAAGTGGACCATAAAGAAGACAGAATCACGACGTTTACCTTTACGGGTGGAAAATATTTCAAATGACAAAATATTGCATATTTGTCAGAAAGCAGAGTTTCATAGGCCAATTCAAAACCATGTTGAGGATAGGACCATCAACATGTTGTGGGAATACTGGCTTTAATTTGGTACTCCCAAGGTAAATCAAAGTCTTGAAATTATCGTCAAAAGTTGCTACATTTCAATTCAACCGGAGATTTATGAGCGCAGATTTAAGCATAATATTAAAGACCTCTACAACTTCAAGTGGCGATTTTTGGAAGAGTTTAATTATTATTTTAGGCTCATTACAGTTAATCCAAAAACAAAAAAGTTCAAATCGTGGCCGTAACTTTTCACCTGTCCCTAATTAAGATGTCTAAATTATCTGGTGATAAGTTTTTCATTTTTATGTAATAATTTTGGGGATAAATTTATTAGTTTGTTTTCTCGAACAAAAGAGTGATGACTTTTACAGCGGGTAAATTTGCATATGAAGGACCTTCAGTACAATATATTTATTATAGCTTCACTGAAATTGCAACTCCTATGGAGCATATCATATACACCTCGGTTGCACGTATGGTCAACCTCAGGCTTTAAACATCCAAAAATTTACATTGAAAACGAACATAGTTTTGTTCGATATAAATGGAAATTGCATTATTGATTTCAAAGTATTTTCTGACTGATGGTTTGAGAAATAATGAGGCAACCGGAACGGATCTTTAATGAATAATGACAAGGTATGAAAAAGAGTCAGTCAATCTTTCCAGATCTATGGCCAAACTTGATATTGATGTGATGAAAGTATGCACGGTTGGATACCCTTGGCACATGAACATTTTTTTTGGCAAGAGATTTGGTAACCACAGACAAAAACATTTCCTCCTGACGTTTTACCCCCATTTGATTTAAATTATTTATTTTTTTTACGTTTTTCTTTATTTTTAAGTTCATGTTACCATCCGACAAAGGGGGTTTAGGACAATTTGCATTAAACAATTCTCGCTTAAACGACATAATAATACCTTAGCGATTGTGTTGTTGTTCCCCTGGGGGATATATTTTGTGAAATTACAAAAATTACGGCAATTGTGATAAACTCAACGTACCCCGTTAATGTGTAGCTACATGTCTGACGTATTGTGCATTAGGGTTTAATCATTTTCATTAAGTCAATTCATTTTTATGATAGCCTCCGTTTTACAATGATGGTTGTAGCAAAAAATACAACGTCCCAGACACGGCCAGCTATCATGTTTGTGATTTAGGTAGAAGGTTCTTTCATCTATAGGTGAGAGATCTGGCAGTTTTCGCCAATCATAATACGCCCTTCGGGAGTTATGGAATTTAAGAAAGAAATCACTGTTGGATTGTGGGATCTTAATTTAACATAAACACCCACCAGGTACATAAGTCTAGTTCAGGATGTTCAAGTGAGATAAATCTATACGAAGCTAGCTTGTATTAAAAAAATGTTCTTAAGATTTTCATTATTATATTAAAGGGGGTGGCCCGATCCGATCGATTTAAGTATATAAAGTTGTATCTGATAGATAGAATGGACTTCACCTAAAAGCCCCATCTGTAAAGTTTCGCGCCGATATTTCAAACCGTTTTGATGTGGAAGTGACAGCTAGAAACATGATTTGTGAGCCCCATAGATACTGATGTAAAACTAATATTGGTCGGACCAAAAAGGAGTTACACTTTCGATCGTAACTACCAAACAAAAATCATTTAGCCCATGAAGATTCACAGGGTAAATGACGAAAAATAGTAGCTTTCTTTGATACCAAAAAATTTCGACCACTCCGGTAAACTCTGGGGTGGGGGTTCTGGGGACGAGGCGTAATCGCGATTCGGCCATGGACCTTGAAGATTAAGATCTAAATGATTTACTTCAGAATGTTTCGACGAGACTATATATTTTAAAAATCCATACTACCAAATTTGGAGATGTTTCCTTAATGCATCACACGATTTTCTGCCAAAGTTTCATACATAACCACACAATGCTGAAATATTCTTATGATATCATTATTAAACGGTGCTTTCTTTTCAAGTACATTCAGATGAGGACGCATGTAATACAGGAGTGAGAGTAAAAAAATCTGGACCCTGAATGTGCCCGCCATTTTGACATAATTTGAGTAGTAACATATCTCCCTGGAAAAACGTGGTATAAACGGAAAGCTTAATTATTAGCTTATATGCTACCAAAGATAATACACTCGGTAGGTATATGATCAAGCTACATCTATTGAATCTATAGAGTGCAGTTTTGTGTTTCTGTCCACGGATTCAAATTAAATGAAAACAACCTCGGCGCGAAGCAAAGCAGTTTTATCATGAAGGAATGGATATTTTTCTGTATAGTTTCGGGATAAGTTGAATGAAAACATACGAAGAAACAACCATAGTGGACAAACCTTTAGCGGTAGAAAATACTTCATATATTTCTTATTGTCTTAAGTACAGTCATTTAAAACAAATTACACATCTTAACATTATGACTGGGTTTTTATACATACCATCAATCATCATTTTAGGCCAGTTGATTAATTCAAAGGGAACATCCGCGGAAAGAGAGCATAAAACGGACGCCTGATTCAAACAAATATAACTCCGTATATACCTAACCTGATGGGAATGATCGTTGCAGCAATCCAAGCTAATAATATACAGCCTTCAGTTGTACCACGTATGTGGCCATTGTGATGCCACAAAAATGGTGAGCACAATCAGGGTTATTTGTTCTGACTCGCCCTGTAGTTTCGCGGAAATAGACATTGTAACAAACTTCGAGGAAACAGAATTCGAGTGAGTAAATCTGAGAGGACCATGTGATAACGTGATTCCTCATGCTTCAACGGTCCTCTAAGGAAAAAGGTTAGACAAAGATTAGACACGGAGGCCAAACTTTTTAATTGATCCAATCCAAAATCATGTGAAAAGTATACGACGCTATTTGTCTAACCATAAGGGTTCAAAAAAGGTGTACAGCTACAGCCTAATTGCTTGGAGTTTCACAGGATCTAATAAAACAGCAAAAAAGCTATTAAAAGCGTCGTTAAATTTCGTTGTACTATACAGGGTCCAATTTTTAAAGTTGCTCCGATTTAGAGTAAAAAAGTTTAAATATTTGTGGACTCATAGGATTCAATAAGGAATAGTTTGACTGTATTAACTGGCACACGGTACCAAGATCGGGCAAAATCTACACAATCCAAGGTTGTTAGATATAAACTCCATGGTTCGCTTACATACAACTAACCAAACGTGATGCAATACAGGACGCGCATTCACATCATTGGTATCCCTGAGACTGAGCTAATCTAACAATCCAACCATTGGATCATCGCAGGCGGTGGGATTGTCATCTTTTGCAAGGCAATTGTTTAGGACAAGCACCAGATCTCCTTAGAAAGGGCTGCTACCGAGCTGACTCTCAGTTGACCCTCTCCTTAGGTGCTGCTCAAGTCAGGTCTTATAACCTTGCTGTGAAAATGCCCCAGGCTGTAACTTGGCCCTCAAAAAAGATCATTTCCCATCTATGTAGGCTTTAGGAATGCCCTCCCGCTCCTGTAGCATCAAACCAGGATTGCAGAGCTTTAAAAAGGGGAGGTTAGGCGCCTATCACTGGCGTCAATTCGGCAGCGTTCCTAATAGATAAACTGTGTTACTGCCTGATAGCCTAATTGCCATAAAAAAAGGGTCAAGCCCCCACTTTTTCCTGACGTAGAAATGAGGGGATTCGGGATATGATATTTAGAATAATCCTTTAGCGTTTTTCCTGAATAAAATGAGCTAAAAAACCAGTTTCAGAGGTAAAAATGTAAAAAAAAACATGAATGTCTGGACAATTCACGAGAACAAACTCAGGGAACAAAGTGGTGCAATGCAACGCCGGCCTTCTAAATGATACTTTGGACAATCTTGATCTCAACGAGAAGAAACGCGGGGCATCGTATTCAACGCTGCAAATGCAAAGGCATCTCGTGGCCCAAATTGCATGAGACGACCGCATTCCTAGACTTGATAAAAGTAAGTCGCAGTTAGGATGATTATGGATTTTTTTAAGAACATTTGCTTTTGATGTTGTTATATATAATTAATAGATTTGGTAGCACTCGCTGGAAGTGGGGGCAGATGAGGTATGGGATGTAATTAAGAATCATGTATTTGTAGTGATTTACAACATCGTGTTGATGAACGTAGTTGAAAAACAAAAATCTAATCATCCGGTGTGTCTTTTAAACAGCAAATCTAATAGTAATGCAACCTTGGTGAATCATAAAGGCAAATCGTGGTTCCGGGGGGGGCTGCACGATATTTTCAAATGCTCTGGCTTGTCTTTAGTTAGGTTCGTTTCCTCTGGCATTCGGCATCTCTGATTCAATTACAGTTTACCGATGGCAAACAAAGAAAATAAACACAAAAATAAGCTTCCCATACACGGATCTGTTTGTGTGTGCGATCTATGACCGACTATTTGGGAAATAAACAAAAAATCCATCTTCAAAGATTCAAAATCAAATATCAATACCAGATCAGCTAGCAATTCTGGTGTTTATTTGTGACGGTGTCCTCACATTCAAAGCACTTGACAATGAAAATTAATTCGTAAGTATGCTGCGCTTATTGTTTATAATCACTAAAATGATATCAAGATTATAAAGAATAATAATAACAGTTTGATATAGCGCATAATGCAGAGGGCCTCTAGGCGCTTTACATAGAATGGAGACAATATAAAAACATTAATACGCGACAAATACAAAAATAGATTAAAATTCTAATGTTAAAACAACAATGATATAATCAAAGTATACACCAATTTCAGAATAACTTTAAATTCAAGCAAGATATCTGCAAGCAAGGGATTTACTTTGTATCGAGGGCAAGAAACTGTATACTCTACCCGATGTTATAATACATTTCCCACCAGATGTCCTGATCAGTTCCACCATGATTTATCAAATTATAAAATTGCAGGCTATCAAAAGTGTGGGTGCAGAATAATAGCTTCAATAAGAGTGTCCTTAAAGGACTGCGGTGTTTTGTTTTATTATTTGTTATTCATGGAACCAAAACGCAAAAAAAGAATTTTTGTGCCTCAAAACTTAGCAAGCTGGGTGCTATATTATGGATGAGTAAAAGAACTATTGACTATCTTAAATCGTTCTGTTCATTTTGGACTATGACCATACGAACCATTCATCGGAAGGAAGTCAAATTGGTTGCAATGCAAATAAACTGTTTCAGCCGTCCTGGCACCCCCTGACATCATTAAAATGCGGTGTCTGACTTACCCCGATTACCTATATTAAAAGTTTGAAAAATATTTTTTTTACTTTTTTTATTTTTTTCAGTTTTTTATAAAAATAAACAGGAAAAGCAGTAGCCTTGATAACATCTCAACTGCGCAGCTGAAAAAACGTCGGCCCAGTAGCCAAAGTAATGGCTTCTTGAGCTCTACAATTGCAAGCCTTATTTCCCACATGTTATGGCACTTCCAAAACCTGGGAAAGATCCATCCAATCCCAAGAGCTATAGACCAATATCACTCCTCAGCCATACCTACAAGCTCTTTGAACGTCTCCTGCTCAACCGTATTGCACCTGTGGTAGACGAACACCTCATACCCGAACAAATCAACAACAAGCCAAGTACTCAACCTAACTCAACACATTGAGGATGGTTTCGATAGGGGTATGGTAACCGGAGTTGTGTTCGTCGATCTCTCAACAGCCTTGACACTGTTAATCACAATGCCTACTCCATACGATTCTGGAAAAAATCACCAGACCAATCCGCTTGACACCTTTGAGCTTTCAAAGGATTGGCTGGCACCCGGATGTTATTTGTTCAGCTAGAAGCAAGAATACCGATGGCATAGGCCTCCAAATGGACTAACCACAAGGGCGCATGCTTGCGCCTGTTTCTGTCAACATCTATACCAACGACCAACCGAGGAGTGCAGGCACCTGTCGTTTTATTTATGCAGACATCAAACATTGTTGAAGGGAGACTCCCTCCAAAGCTTTGATGAACTTACTCCTTATTATTATGAGGAAACCACCATAACGATGGCAAAAATCCATCCAGACACAGGTATGTGGCTTTCCATCTACTCAACGCAACCAGTTGAAGCCAGAAAACGTCAGCTTAAAGTTACCTGGTCTGGAACACCCCGGGAGCACTGTGATAACCCTGTCACCTTGGCGTTACCTTGGAACCGCATCTCTCTTATAAGACCCCATCGAGAAGACAAGAGTAAAGTATGTTCACGCAATAGATGAGGTGACATCAATGTTTACAAACACAAGTTAGCACCTGGTCTACTGACATGTTAGAGGTGCGAAGAATATGCCCATACAGTTACAGCATTCAATAGCCTTATCACGCCTGATTGAGCGCGAATTTTAAAAGCACAAGCCCTGCAGATGCTCACGCATACTGCCGGGCAGTGCTTTGTTCGTTGCCCGGCGTTGACGTCACATGTCAACTCATCTATAACATCTTGAACAAACTCACTGGCACAAGATGGGGTGCTCGCCCACATACCCTTAGATCGACGGCACTTGCCCTGTGCTACTCATGTGCAGAGTATGCTTGCCCTGTATGGGAAAGATCAACCCATGCCAAGAAGCTTGAGAGAGAGACTTTCCAGAGAGAGTTTCTTAACCAAAGTCCAACCTCTTGAAAGAGTCTCTAAGGAGCTTAAGAGACTCGCATTGTGGAAAGAAAGACTTGCCACCAACCAAGTAGCATCTATTGGTATTGAACCTGGTGAGAATCTCCCACCTGGAGTCGACGCCTCACGGGCTGTCGACAGATTGAGAACATGAATTGGCCGATCTAAGGTTTCCTTGCAGAAGTTGTTCTACC
>JAMKCH010013618.1:0-26590 GCA_023653785.1 Ophioderma brevispina | reverse complement strand
GAGGTTGTTGGTCAGGATTTGGACGGGGTCATTTGTTGGTCAAAGGTCATCCAGGGGCGTTGTCTGGTTATAACGTGACGTGTTTGGACGTATGGATATGAGGTTTTGGTATGGTGGTAGAGTTCGCCATACAAGTTTTGTGGTCATATTTTTCAGGGGTCCATTTTGGGTCAAAGGTCATCCAGGGGTTGTTATAGGGGTAACGTGGCTGTGCTTTGACGTTGGATATGAGTTTTGGTTAGGTGGTTAGGTTTCGCCATACGAGTTTTGTGGTTCATATTTTCGAGGGGTCATTTGGGTCAAAGGTCATCCAGGGGTTGTTATCGGGTAACGTGGATGGGCTTTGACGTTATGGATATGGAGTTTGGATGGTGGTTGAGTTTTCGCCATCGAGTTTTGTGGTCATGTTTTCGAGGGGTCATTTTGGGGTCAAGGTCATCCAGGGGTCAATTTTCGTGGTGGGTCAACATGGCTGTGCTTTGACGTATGGATATGAGTGTTGTATGGATGGTAGAGTTTCGCCAATACGAGTTTTTTGGTAATGTTTTCGAGGGGTCATTTGGGGGAAAAGGGCATCAGGGGTCGTTATCGGGTAACTTGGCCGTGCTTTGGCGTTATGGAATATGAGTTTTGATATGGTGGTAGAGCTTTGGCCGTACAACTTTTGTTGTCACATTTTTCGAGGGGGTAATTTTGGGGTCAGAAATCATGCTGGGGGGTCATTATTGGGAACTTGGCTGTGTTTTCATACCCATGCTTTGACATATGGATATGAAGCACCCAGGGTGCTAAATAGGTCAAACAATACCGTGGTTCTGTTCTGAAACATTTCCAGTATACTCATCTCACGGGTATACTCGGCTAGCAAAGACACACGCGCCAGCGAGGGCTCCAGCTAGTTATATACACAATTTCTGCCAAAATAAGTTACAGTGAACCACCCAAACATGCTCAAGGAACTTGTAGGACTAATATAGGTAGTACAGTTTCACCCTCTAATGACCCCTAACTGACCTTTGCCCACATCAACCCTTTGCACATCTAGATATTATTACCGGTGGTCTGTCTGTCACCGGGTCTGCTGTCTGTCTGTCTGTCTGACTGCATATGTTCTCTGAGACAGAGGATTGCACCTTCTCGCACCCACCTTGGGTGGGTGGGTGCCCATTGAACGTACGAAGACCGAGTCTGTATTGGTTAGTGGATCAAAGTCATCAGGGGTTATTCAAGTCAAGGAGCTCCAATGGGGTAAACTTTGGTGTATCAGGCGAAACGTGGTGGGCGGGGTCGATTGTTTGATGATGAAAATTTTAAAGGTCATGGCAAGGTCATCAGGGGTCATTCAAGGTCAAAGGAACGCAAAAACCCGAGGGTCATTAAAGCCAGGTGATCACAAAACAGGTGATAGCCCCAATCCGAGGATCGCCTAGTTAAAATACTATTTAAAAGAAAACCACCGGGCAGAATCTTAGGTATGTAGAGAATGACCTCTTATGGCCCATAAGCCCTTTTGACCGCCAATGACCCACTTGACAACTTTGACCCCAAAATATCTAAACATTCTTCCAAGTAAGTGTTTAGCCACCAAACTTGCTCAAGATAACTACTGGCCAAGACCCGTGGGATATATGTCAATTGACCGGGTAATGACCATACATGACACCATGACCCCACAACTACACATTCCCTAACCATCCCATGATGGATTAACTGAATCATGAGTGTGCACTCGTTTTCAATGGTTATCGTAGTAACCCTGTTAATTTCATTTACTCCATTGAAGCCAATTTGTTTGTTTTAAAAAATGGGTAAGTTTAAGCTGATTGGCTGACCAACTGGCTGCTATGTTCAGGAGTCAGTAATCAGGCTTTTACCACTTTACTCTGTGATTTGATTTGGAAGGCTGACAGTCAGCGCTTGTCAATATCAGTAATTTCCATTGCAAAAAATCATGGGTGCTTATCAGACAAAGTTGCAATAATGAATTTATTTTACTTTTTTTAGAACTGACAATTTGCAACTTTCATTCAGTATCAACTTAAAGATAAGTTAGCTTTCTTTCCTCGGTTGGTATTTTGTAATAACATTTTATTTCTTAGCAACTATATTTAGCTGTTAAAGTCCCAGATTGAAGTCAACGGCGATATGCTAACTACAAGTGCGTGCCTTATTAAGTATTGTGCAAATTTGTTGTAAAATGTGATGATATTTTATTTGCTCAGTATGCTGTGTAACAAAACTACTAGAAATGTAAGTCAAAAGTCAAATATTGTATAAGTGGCTGTCTGAATTCTTTCAGAGTTATTTCTGTGTACATTAGCGTGATGATGACGAATCAACACAGAAGTGAACGCAGATTGGCTTGTTCAGGTGCATAAGACTACCTACTGACTCCGCTGCTTTTTCTGCAGATGTCATGACGTGTGTGTGTTGCCAACCAATCTGAACTATCTGACAGCTACTGTATTAGGCCTATCCTTTTCCAAAATTAAGTATTGTCTAAATTAGACGAGATGAAAAACCAGTGCATGGGTCAAACAACTTGCAGGAGTCAAGCTAACATGAAATCAATCATTTGGAATATTTACATTAATCAGGCGTGGTGATGAAGAAATCCCAAATGTAGATGTGATTGGTTTAACATCTAAACCGAATCTTGACAAAAAAATATTAAATTTTCTATATATTTTTTTTTATCAAGCGATATTTTCTTATTCCAAAAACTGTTTGATCTGAAGAATAAACTACACTAAGGGCTATTTTAGCCTATTTTTAATATATAAGCGAGGGCAATCAATGGGCCATGACAGCCCACATCAAAGTGCTTAAATTGGTTTGTGGTTTGCAGTCTTTATTGCTGTAATCCATTTTTGATTCATTTGGAGTGTTTGCCCTATTGAACGAGGCTTGACCACCATTGTCTGATCTTGCAATATTTGGCTTGGTGATAATGAATTGATCTTTACCGGTGGGGAATTCCCAGAAATTCATAGCAAGTACGCTGCATGCATGTGTCCCACATTCAAAATGGCAATATTTCATCAGAAAGACTGCTGCAGATGGCAACAAAAATCCAATTTTTGCCATTAAATTTTGGAATTTTAATATTTTTGTTCATGAAATGTACTGGTATGTATTCCTCTACATTTATGTTTGATTATTGCCTGTTGAAAATGTTACCTTAGCATAGTTTCAAGCACTTGTTCCCGTCGGTTTCAAAATTTTAAGCATTCAACTCGTTTCATATACGCATGCATTTTGCATGGTGTGATCTCTCTGGACATTACCATGAATTCTGGGGATTCTGTAACTTATCAATTGATCAAAGTTACTGCATGTAATTGGGAGTAGTAACAAATTTGGAGGAGTTGGGGAACTGTAAAAGATAGCCTCAAGGATTTTGTGGCTGTACATGGTGCCTAAGGACTTGTACTTGTCAAATGCACAAAGGGTGGAAGTTCAAACTGACCATCTGACACTTTTTTCGAAAAAATTATGAAGTCGGGAAACCTTAACAGAATAAACGTGCTGTATTCTGTGGTTTCCAAATTCATTAGTGTGTCAGAAAAAAAGTGTCAGATGGGTCGGTTACGGAACTCCCGATTTTGTAGCTATATGTACTTGGTGCCTACAGAACTGCACTTCGTCAAGATGCACAAAATGGTGAAGACATGTGTATTGGTTGCTGTCATCATTGGGTTGATGTATTCTGTTATTTTATTCCAATTTAAAAACTTCACTTTCTTTGTGCAGGTAATCCTGCCTGTAAGTTTATCCCAAAATATGTACATTAAAAATGGATTTCTTGACACAAATGCTGTTCCATTTGATGTTTTCATTATGGTCATTCATTGTCAGGTTATATACTCCATATTAAAGTATAGGATGATTAGGCTTTTAAAGAAAATGTCTCAAAGCTTGCAAAGGATTTGTAATCAAATGTTGGATGTTTTTTCCCTTTTAATTTTTTTCCTGGATCAATTTAGTCAAAATTTGCAAATTTTTGTTTGCATAGAATGAAATGTTTTCACCATTCACGCTCTGCCATTTTGAAATTAAGCAAGACTTGGGTGGCAGGGCACAATTGACGCTTGTGTGAAATTTGAAATGCAGACATGCACGCATGGATGTGCACCTTTTACAGAGCCATTCAAAACCTTGCTTTTATCATTGATGGTCAAAGTATGGAGAGCATCTGTCGTGTAAGAGTTTCACCATCAATAGGGAAACAGCACCTGGCTTTACCCTTACTGAAATCACTTCACAAGTTTGAAAACAATTTGGATGTTTACTTTCTGTAAAAACAGTAAATACAGGAAGAGTTCCAGGGGGAGGTGGCAGTTTGTGGCAATTTCTGGAACAAGGATGCTGACATTGCTGCCAGCATTTACCAAACTTGAAAAGCTTGTTGTCATCAGCTCACAGACCATTGCTATTGTACATGTGCTAATCCCGGCTAATCCATCTTTCACTTGCCAGATCAATATCTTACTACAAGCCTAAAGTACAATCAGGGTTGCCAAACCCGCGATTCGGTAGCCCAATTGGGCGACTTTCGCTACTCGCCCGCGAACTGCAAAGGCCCACCGCGAATTCGCGACTTTTGGGCTACTTTTCACTTTTCTTAGGCGACACGCCGCGACATCGTAAAAGAAGTAGCGCTTTATGAGAAAAATGTGATTTGAATAGGCTTTTAAGTTGTTCTTACATACACAATGATGTTCTTGCTACAAACAAGCATTGAAATCAATTAAGAACACCGTCCGTAGGGTCGGTGTGCAGCCGTGTATGACGGATGACAAAAGGCTGCTGTCATCAATGGCAATACAATAGGCATACAAAGAAGAAAAGTAACGAGCTATAACATCCCGGATGCACATCTGATGGATAGCTCAGTAATTAATGGTCAAGCCATGGGGTTATCAAGATAGCCTAATTACAAAGTTTAGAATTGAAGTGTCTAATGAAGACGTAAGCTGTTTCCGAAGCTGTTGAAGTGTGGGGCATGGCGCACGTCACGTCTGAGCAAGCTGACCTTGCTGACTTCACATTGTCGGCGAGGTAAAGTTCGATCTTCGGAAAATGGTGTGTGGAGGCGATTTACCCGGGCGATTTATGAATAATGTAAAGGTCATTTGGGGTCGAGGGGACAAAATATTTACACATCTAGAAAGGTTTTTGTGAAGGGTCATGATATTTTTTTTTAAATTTTTTTTTGTGTTTTACATTTTAGTAGTTGAGCTCGAGCCCAAAATTAATCTAACGAAAAAAGGTATGGTTAAACCACACCCTAACTTCAATTTTGAGCGCTTGTACAATTTTGGGCGACTTTTCGGTGTTTTGGGCGGCTTTTCGCGCGTCCGACGCTGAGATTGGACTGATAATTTTTGGCAACCCTGAGACATGTCTGAATCCCTGTATGAATGATTTGACTTGTTTGCAAAACATGCCCCAGATCCACTAGAAATTCTTAAGGGATGTGAACACCTTGGCTTTTCTGTTCCAGAAATTGCCACAACCCCCCCCCCTCGGGAATTTTCCTGTTTTATTATCCCCCTGGCCTTGAAAAGCAGCAGGGGGATTATGCTATCAGTCAAGGCGTCGGCGCGGCGGTGGCTTGGTCGGCGGGGGCCCGTCAAAAAAATATCTGTAACGCGATAAATGAGACCCATAAGGGTTCTGGTGATTGTAAACTTGGTGGGTGGATCGGCTGCCATGCCCTTCTCTGATTAGATTAGGGGGTGGCATATGCTTAATTATACCATAATTTGAATAATTAATGAGTAATTTGGGGTGGGTATTTCCAACAAAATCGTGTGAACGCGATAACATGAGACCATAAGGGTTATGGTGATTAACTTGGTGGGTGGTGATCGGACTGCCATGCCCTTCATCTGATTTAGATATGGGCGTGGCATATGCTAATTAGGTACTAATTTTGCATAATTAATGAGTTAATTTGGGGTATTTTTACCAAGATCCTAAGTACGATTTTGATGAAACTTGGTGGAGGGGTGGTGGGGAATCATGTACTCTCGCATTGATTAGGTTAAGGGGGATTGTTGGGGTTAAGGTGGGTTGTCTGGGTTTAAAAGGGGTTGTCCGGGTTTAAGGGGGGTTTGTCTGGACTAAGGGGATTGTTGGGGTTAAGGTGGGTTGTCCGGTTTAAAGGGTGTTGGTGTCCGTGGGTAAGGGGGGGGTTTGGGTTGTCTGGGCATTAAGGGGGGCTTGTTGTGGTTTAAGGTGGGTTGCACGAGTTTAAGGGGGGTGTCCAGGTTTTAAGGGGGGTTGTCCGGGTTTAAGGGGGGTGTCCCAGCTTTAGGGGTTGTTGGGTGTAAGGGGGGTTGTCTGGGTTTAAAGGGGGTTGTCGGGTTTAAGGGGGGTTGTCTCTGTGACTTAGGGGGATGTTGGGGTTTAAGGTGGGTTGTCCGGGTTTTTAAAGGGGTGTTCGGGTTAAGGGGGGTTGTCGGGCTTAGGGTGTGGGGTGTTAAGGTGGGTTGTCCGGGTTACGGGGGGTTGTCCGATTGTTTAAGGTGGAGTTGTTGGGGTTGTTTAAGGGTGAGGGGGGGATTTTGGGGTTTAAGGGGGGTTGTTGGGCTTAAGGTGGGATGGTTGGGGTTTAAGGTGGGATTGTCCGGTTTAAAGGGGGTTGTCCGGGTTTAAGGGGGGTTGTCTGGGCTTAAGGGGCTTCCTTGTTGTGGTTAAAGGTGGGTTCACGAGTTTAAGGGGGGTTGCCCAGGTTTTAAGGGGGGTTGTTGGGGTTTAAGGGCAGATTTTGGGTTTTTAGGGGGGTATTTGCAGTGATTATTAAAAATTTGTTAAACGCTCCCGCCAGGGGGATTTAGCGGTTCGAGGAACCACGACGTGTATTTTTACACAGAATGTACATCCAAATTTCAGCAAGGGTCCTGTTTCATTATGTCAATTTTTTTTTCATTCCATTATGTCCCGTCTCTGCAGAGGGTCAATGGTATAGGATTTGGTTAAAAAGCAAAAAGTTTACTCAGAAAGGCCAGCAGGTAGCATGCCTCCAGGTATAAAACTGCTTATAGGAAAGTAAAAACAATTGACAACAGCTTCAAAATCTAAAGCAATCATGAACGTTATTTATAAATCATGACCATAAATGTAATTAGCTAATTCTAAATTACAGTCTACATATTTACACATTTTAACAAATTGTACTAGTGGACGGGAGGTATGGATGGAATTTAGGTGAATATTTGGCCTGGCAATATTGATTTTATACTTGGACAGGGTATACAAAAGTTGGGGGATGTCATTTTCTCGAAGGAAGTCACAAAATTTGGAGATCATTTACAGTGGGGTCATTAAAATGGTCGCTAAGCTGTTTTTAATTTAAAGACTGAGGCACTTATCCTATCATTAAGTCTTGATTTTCACACCATCACAGATTTTGGTTGACACTTAAAAACCTTTGTATTATTCCTCATCTTGTCTGCCAAAATATTTCGAATCACTTATTATGATGTTACATGGTTTGTTTACGGGTAACCGGAAAATAGTTGTCAACAGACTAATGTAATCACACAATTACCGTGTACATAAATGGTACGTGGGATTCAAATGAAATTTCGAATATTAGGCTATATGTGGTGATGATGGCTCTTCCAACCAAACACCGAGAAAGAAAAATATAGGTGGTATTGGGTGGGGGCATTTTAACTATTCCATTAGCAAACAGCAGGGCCCATAACCAGATTGTTTAGGGGAGGGGCAATTTCCCCAAAAAAAGGGGACCTTTTTTACCCAAATTTGCCCCTCTCCCAAAAGTGGACCTTTTTTTACTAAATTATAACCTTTTTTTGCGACCAAAATAGCCATAACCAAACCCCCCTAATTTTTGGCTTGCTCGTCGCAAAAAATATTATTTTTTTGCCTATTTGAGCCATTTACGTCTTTTTAAAAAATTTCTACTCCCCCCCTCCACATTGATTACAGGTCTGGCAAATGGTATCAAAATAGACCTGTCATTTTGCGTATGTTACACTTAAGCAAGATGTCATAAGCAAAATTTTTTATGGCCCACTGCAGATCCATGATGTCCACAAGGTGTTCCTCTTGCTCCTCTCTTCTAGCCGGGACAGAAGAGCTGACCAATTGGGTGTACCGCAAGTTTTGACAAATCAACATGGCTTATTCTGTTATTGGTTGAATGCAGCATTAAGGTGGGACATGTTCAAACAAAATACGATTTTAAAATGTTAAAGGTCCACGGCCCGAATGCTAATAGCCTCGTCCCCAGAAGCCCCAGATTTTACCGGAAGTGGTCAACATTTTGGTATCAGAAGAAAGCTAATATTTTTCTCACTTACCCTGTGAAATCTTAGAGCCAAAGGATGTTTAGTTTGGAAGTTATGAGCGAAAATGTGCTCCATTTTGGTCGACCAATATTAATTTTACACAGTACTCTACGGGGCTTACAAAATCACATTTTAGCTCACGGATTGAAGCATCGGCACCAAACTTTACAGATGGGGTTTTGGAGTGAAGTTCAATCTATCAAGATGAAAACTTCATATCCTTAAATCGGGCCATCCCCCTTTAAAAATGCTCCATTTCCAGTTATCGACTCAAGGACAATCATTTTGCTTTTGTAACTAATAAACAAGTCAATCATTTACATAGCTCAAAACTCTAGCTGACTGACTGAACTTGTTTGAGGAAGTGTTTTAACACTTAAAAGAACCATAAAATCAAAATGGAAAATTTACATTTTGAAGCAAGTTTATTTCATCATTTGTAATTGATTGATATTAAAACATCTCAAGATAAGGTGGGATATGTTTATTTAAATAAGAGATTTTCTCTTCAAATGCATGGAAGGAAAACAATTGTATGTGATATCAAAAACTGAAACTTTGATACCAAATGGGAAGTGATCACATTGGTTGTGGAAGACAAATAAGAATAGTTATGTACACATACATGTATGGGAGTTTCCGTAACTTGACCCATCTGACACTTTTTTTCTGACACACTCATGAATTCGGAAACCCTTCACGGAATAAAGCACAGGTTTTTCCATTAAGGTTTCCGAATTCATAAGTGGGTCAGATGGGTCAGGTTATGGAAACTCCCATTTAAATGTCCCTGCAAAATTTCTGGATCTTTGGACCTAATTATTCAATTTATTACTCATGTTATCATACCAATAGTTTTTCCAACCTGTTGAAATGGTTTGGTACATTTTGTAACCCCATTTTGCCTGACCCGACTCTAAATTCAGCAGCTTTTACGAAATTAAAGTACAGCATCACATGCACATTATTCCGTAAGGGTGCTGAATTCAGAGTTGGTCAGGCAAAGTGGGGTCACAAAATGTACCAACCCTGTTGACGTGCAGGCTGAGGTAGTTCTGCACACCATGATCTGATGGTTGTTTTTTTTTGTAATGGACACACCCCATATTTCTTAGACCTTGTCCATTAGAAAAATAATTAAATATACTGTACCATCACATTCAACATCGCAGTAATCAATGTACCTGTTTCACTCAAAAACCTGATACAATTTTTGTAAAGCCAACTCAATATGAGCCAAAATTTAAGATTTGTGTATTTTGAAGTAGGTTTGGCATAGCTCACTGGCAACAAAGCACTGGTGATGGGAGTTTCCTTAAAGGCATAGCAAGGAGGCGATTTGCTAATCCGAAACAATCGAAAAATCATCAAAATTTATATTTTTGTATTTTTAAATATTTTTAAGAATGGGAGGGCCTTATATGCTGATTCTAGCAGATTCTATGACGAAGCGAAACTCATTCATGCACTCGAGGATTCAAGTAAATGTACAACCGAGAAAGTAAAATTGGCAAATATTATATAGAAGCTCGAGAAACTGGCGGAGCCACAGAACTAATAAAGACGAAAATACAAGGTCTCGAACCCGGACCTCTCGCTTTCTAGGCGTGAGAATTACCGACCACTAGGCCACAATTCTGTTGTTTAAAAAAAATGTGATACCAGTGAAACTAGCGCTAATGTCTTTCAGCAGAAGAATCTATTACCGAAGCGAAGCGAATCATGCATATAGGGCCCTCCCATTCTAAAATATAAACTATAATTAACGGCCGCTTGAAACTCTGAAATAAAGACTGAAATACATTAGCTCGCGTTCACTGGTATCCATAAACACAGTCCTCGTGGCCGATTGGTAATATCTCATGTCACGCCAGAAAGCGAGAGGTCCGGGTTCGAGACCGTGTCTTTTTCGTCTTTATTTGTTCTGTGCTCGCCAGTTTTCCTCTGAGCTTTCTATATATTAATTTTTGTATTTTGTTTGTTACTGGCATGATTGCGAAGCATAACCTGCAAGGATGTTGGGTTTTCAAAATCCGTGTATTAAGACAAGTAAATATATTTTATTCCGATGTCTGTAAAGTTCTATAATACGTGCATATCATAATTCCGACTTGAGAAAAACAAAGACTTTACTGGTGAATATCCCATATTTGAACGTGATTTGTATACCATGAACCAAGATATTTGCCCTCAAACACAAACATTATTATCTTTTGGTGTTCATTCTGTACGGTGTACACCACAATCAGCTGTTTATTGTAGATTTTGAAGACACCATCCCTGATGTCTTTGTGGGAGACGCTATTGTGACAAATTGTCTCAAGTATCTTAATTGTTTTCGCACTATTTGGGTGGTTGGTTTCTACATTAAGCAGTTATGAATGTACACACTTATCCCTGATTTATAAGTTTAAAAAATGTATTGCCACATTTTTCGATTCTCTGCATTATCGCTGCTAATCCCTTTAATAACCTGACCCATCTGACACGCTTATGAATTCGGAAACCTTAACAGAATAAACCTGTGCTTTATTCCATGAAGGGTTTCCGAATTCATAAGTGTGTCAGAAAAAAGGTGTGTCAGATGGGTCAGGTTACGGAAACTCCCACTGGTGACTGCTTGAGTAGGATTTGTTTATCTCTATCTTGAACACAAAAACTCACCCAAATGTGGATTGTGGCAGCCTAGAAATCCTAACTGTTGATGTCGTCATTGGTTTAGCACCCTCTGGTTTAGCACATAATCACAACACCAAGACAGAAAATTCTAAATGTGTATTATGTTATAAACCAATATTTTATCATTTCACCACTGTAAGGGTTCTTTTTCAATAGTTTGTTGTATAGGGCCTAAATAAATAATGTGCACTGTCCGAAGTCGTGACCCACCACTGGCTGGCCCACATCAAACCGGCTTGCAGTTTACAGTTTGTATTGCTGTATCGATTTTGATTCATTTCAGGGTTTTGCCACTTTAAATGAGGCTTGGCTGCCACAAACTGCCCAAATTTGGGCTTTTTTGTTGCATTTTTGCAACAGAAATATTCCAAATTATCCAGTTTCCAATAAATTGGACATTTTCCAGTGGAAATGCACACAAATTTGGGACGTTGATTCTTTTTGTGGCCAATTTTTCACAAATTTCATATAACGACCCAGTTCTCCAACATTGGACACTTTTCATGCCAAATTGTGTGTATGCGATAAGTTAGAGACTGTGCTGAGTGAGGAGCATGTCAAATATTTTTATGTCTTATTTTATAGAGACATATTAGAAAGTACATTAACTACTATGATGAATACATCTGGAGCTGCTGTTCATAAGTATCTGCTGGTAAATGTTGCTTATCCTTGCCATGTGACCAATGCGTGTCTACCTTAGGAGATGCTTTCTCAAATCTGGAAAAACAAAGAAAAGGGATGTTAAATGCTATTAAAAAATCAACTTCAAAAAACATTGCCAAACATTTTTTAATGCAAGACAGGAATATTGGCACTCTTTTAGTATGAATGTAAAACTGTAGTTTGTGTTAAAATACTTTCACTGTGCTTTTAAAGGCGCAACGAGAGATTTTGAGGCCACCCAAATATTATGTCGTAATAGTAATTTCATATAGAATAGACACTCAATAGATTTCTTACCTTGTATTTGGCTACAGAAATGTCTTAAAAGAGAAAAAAAGTGATTTTGATTTGCTTATATTTCAATATAAAACATAGGCTGAATTTTGTATTTGCTCCTATACGAAATTAGAAATTTCACAATTTTTTTACCAACGAACCATTTCTCAGCTTAATCCTTTCAGGTGGGGATATTTTTAATGGAAAGCTTTACATCAGGACAAAAATCAGTACTTTTTAAGGGACATCTGATATGTGAAATCTCTGGTTGCACCTTTAAAAGAGCCAGCATAAGGTAATCATCCTCGTACCCATGGCTCACTCCCACTGAACTTAAAATTTGAGGATCACTGAAACCTTTCATTGGCATGTTCAGTTTTGCTGAATTTCTTTTGAAAGAAATCAACAACTAGATATTTTTGCATACGGTATTGTGAAGCGCTGGCAGTGCGCGCAAGTCGCGCAGCGGTATTGCACCACACAGAGGCTTCTGATGCATGATAATAAAGATTACTGTACTAATATTTAGGACTAACCATTAAAATAGCAGTTTTTGCTCTATATATTTGGAAATAAATGTGGAGGCTGAAATTTAGAACAACAATGAGAAAAATAAGGGTTTTTTTCATGTGGTATAAAAGTCTAAACAACTTCCAGGTAAATCTATTGGTCCTAAAGACAATTGGAAGACACACCTTTAAGCAATACTATTTGTACAAAGACAATCTTGTCCAAGCTTTTAGAAAGCATACTTACTTGCTAAGTTTAAAGAGAGCTTTGGTTTCGTCTAATGAACTCCTTCTCTCCTCCGAACCTCTCCTTTCACTTTTCTTGTGTTGTGTCGTGCCACCAGCTTTTGCTTTTCTTGGCATTTCCTGCTTATTAATATAGTCTCTGTATTCTGTGGTGGGTTTGGGTTCGGTTTTGGTCACTTCCCATTTAGGCTGTTTCTCCTGAAGTTTCTTATGTTCTTCGTAGTATTTTTCCCTTTGGTTGTACCAGTCCATTTGATAGCCCATGCTTAAGAGTTTACCAATGTTAGCTTTATCTCTAGGTGGACTCATATCTCTGTTGAGGAAACAAAATTAACTAATCAGGGCTAATTGGTTACAAACTACAATTTAAAAAACTGTTCCCTGAACAGAGTGTCATCTGCCAAAGCGGTTTGTGAATGGAGACAAAGTTCACATGAGGTCACCAAGGTCACATGAGGTCACCAACACATGGAACACTACCCAAAGACCATAGTATACAAATGTCATGAAAATTGATCAACATATGTGGATACACACAAGCAATTTGATAATTCCAACCATTTTAGGCCATGCAATGACCTCTAGATGACCTTTGACTCCACTTGTAAGAGGGGTAACTGTGGGACATTACCCAAGGACCATTACATGCAAGAGCCATTAAAATGTGTGGATGTATATGGAAACAGTATGCAAATTATGTTTAGGGTTAACATTTTTACCACAGACAGATACACATCAGACAAATACAGAGACATACTACCAAAGCAATCTCTAGGGGTCTACATGGGTAAAAATCGACACGCGTGACAGCGCGACACGGCCTTTCTTATCCCGCGAACTTTCGACACACAGTCTCTTATCGAGCGACGGACATTTTCCAAAAGTTACTGTTATCGTTCGACACACGACTTTTGGGGGAAAATTAAAAACCGACGTACAACTTTCATAACTTCCGTATGCTTTGCCACGCAACACCCAACTTTGTGGGAAACAAACTTTGCGATAGAAGTCTAAGGACTTACGAAAAATCCCTTCCAACTCGATCTCCCGGGCGGCCCTGAGAGTCCTTTTAGTTTTTTACTAATTCCTCAAGCCAGTATCAGTAATATGTGGGTTAACATTTTTTTAATAATCGGGTGAATAATTCATCTCTGGTAAATGAAATTGTTGTATCAACTTCACTTCCGCACTGCCGGCAGCTTCCCAAGCCGAGCCGGCCCGCCGCCATGATTTCTCTTTCATTCTATGAAAATGACAAACTTTTTGGAGGCAATTCAACCCCTTAAATCATTTTATGAAGTTCAAATTCTAGGTTGTATTTGTTAAATGATTTTTTAAAAATAATTTGGACTTATTTAAACTATTTACCCGTTTTGTTTTGTTTTACTCTTCTAATTAAACATATGAATGCTTGGATTTTCCATTCAATCCACAGGGAAACTCACCTGAATGGAGAAAAAGTTTGTACAACCTCTTTATCGTGGGGGGGCTATTTACTTAGCAATAATAATTATGTGATTAAAAATTACTGTGAATAGACCAAACACAAATAAGATTTTAAGATTCGACGTCTGTTTTTGAATATTTATTACAACTTGTATCACCTCTTTGATCGTGATAGGATTGTTGGGAATCCCGCGACCGATAAATATGATGCACAATCTTCGGGAAATCCATCCCCCTCCGCTGCAACTTTGTTGTCAACAATACCTCATCGCGCCTGTCCGGGTTGGTTCTTACTCGCAGACGTCATTACACTATTAAATTAACTGCATCATGTAAATGACAAGCAGAAAGAGTCTATCTACCGGCCCAAAAATGCATTAGGCAACCAAAAAATCATCCTGCGCACTTGGCATTGAAGACAGTTCATTTTCCTTTACCGATGTCTGCTACAACATTTCTGGATGATAAATATCATTTTTATTTCGACATATTTTTTCTTCAAGCGCTTACTAAATTGACACACTGATTTGGAAAAAACAAAACTTTAAATTGTTCAAAACGACTTCGAATGTTGTAGAAATTTATGTTTTCCATTGGCTTAGCACTTGACTACATCGACCCAGATGCACATTCGCAACTTGGTTTGTTGCTCGTCATTTACCCAAAGCCTAAGGTTAGGCTCTAAACATTGTCAGACATTATTCAAATTTTACCCAAAATAGCTCCAAAGACTGGCGATGATATCATAGCCATGCACAAACTTTTTTTTTAGACGGCTATGCAAGAGGATTTCCTAAAACAGAGGTACCGTACGTACTTAACCGGTAGGCCTATGTTTCCGATGATGTGACATGTGACGATGTGATAACGTTAAATGTTATCCCCCGGATTTTTAATCGCACTGCTTCTAACTGGATTCTCCATCTCCACATTTTCAGCTCAAATTGGAGTAATAATGCTAATTTTTCAACTCTAAAAAAACAAACAGAGCGTTGCCAACAAATCGTCAATAACGCTCTCTAAATGCCGTATTTCCCTGGACCCATTTGTAGGCAGCAAAATCCAACATGCGATGCCAATAAATTATCGACATCCTATGGCACACAATTAAATATCGACACGCGACCAACCAACGTTGAGCTGGGGCGAAAAAAGCGACCCGCGACACTCCAAGTGCACTTAAATCTCGACACGGCGACAGCCGTGTTAATTTGGCAACCCATGTAGACCCCTATCTCTATTGTGCCCTCTTGCAGATGACACCAAAATGTATTGTTCAATTATCCTCACTATTTACTGGGTGCCATGATGTTAATAAGAACTTGTCTTTTCCAGCTATTCACTCATGATAATCTTCTTTCCAAGAGTGAAATAACACTTTACCATCAATTATACTTTGTTTTACCTCAGCTTTGGTAGTAACATCACAAAGCATCTTTGCGCTTTTTCCATATGCATAACTAGCATTTCAATTGTACTGCCTTTACGTGTGTGCATATTATACTATATTTCCAAGGACAGCATGTGTATTTCAAGGTTGCACAACTAAAAACACCCAGTGATGTCACTACCTACATCGCCGGGGGGGGGGGGGGTTTTTTTTTTTTTTTTTTTTCCCTAAACAAGTATTTTTGTTTATTTTTGCTACGTTAAACAAGTCTTTTTGTCTGTTTTGCTACCCTAAACAAGTAAGCGTTGCATTGTGTTGTTAATATACCCTTTATTATCTGGCTTACTTTCGATTACCAATAATTTTGATGATTTTGATCTCTGCTTAATTTGAGTATTACATACCCTAAACATGTACATCACAAGTTCATGGTTAATAAAAAACATACCCTTTTTTCCATATTTTGCTGTTTTTGACACCCTAATCAATGTATGCGCGTACATCACCTGTTGGAAAAAAGAGACCCTTTTTACGCATTTTCTTGTTCACGCATCATATCCACCTTTGAATACAAGTGGCCCCCCGGGCTACATCCACATGAAATGATATATAGCGACATTACGATTAGCCAGTTAGCAATTTTTTGACACATTACTTACACTGTGGGGTATCTCTGATTTTGCTTTGATGCATCTTTCCTCTGATTAGCCTGCTGTTTCATGGCTTCTTTCAACTGCTTCTCCTTCTTTTTATTGGCTACTGGTTTCCTTTGAAAGGCCTTCACCTCGGGTAGTTTAACTCTCTTGTCAGTCACTCGATCTCCATCCCGTTGGAAAGCCGAAAGCTTGTCGTGGAGAGAGTATGGTGGTCTTCCGGGAGGTGGTCTTGTGGTTGCGTGCTCATCTACATGGTTTTCTGGCTTATATTCTTCATGTACCATATATTCAGGTAGGTATATGTGTCTAGAAATAGGAACAACATGTAAAACAAATAAGTACCAAGTTTCCAAAGAAGGTTTTTGAAAACTCTTAAAGTGACAATGTACACATTTTGCATGTAAGTACCCTTCAATTTACAAACGAAGTGTTTTATGTTTGTTATGGACTTGTTAACCCGTCACATTGAATTAAAGGTGTTGTTCCGATTTTTGTCTATCTGTTCTCTATTGACATGAGAGCCGGACACCTGTACACACCGACTATCAAGTACCGTGGGAAAACAACCTTGCGGTTTTTATTGACTAGGCGCGAATAATGCAATAGTGCAACGACCTAGTCACAAACTGTGCTAATATTGATGGTTAACCACTAAAACGGTGGTTTTTTCTAGATCTTGAGAAAGAAATGGATTTGAAAGCTGAAATTTCAGGACGCGAATGAGAAAAAATACGGTATTTCATCTGATTATCAAAATTGATTACTACTTCCCGGTAATCAGGGTGGGCCAAATACGATGGTTGGAACAAGCAACCTTTAATAAACCTAAAAGTTTCTTTGTGTTGAAAACAAAATTTTTTTTGTTTTGTGTAATAAACACACTTTTAATTTTATTCCAATGGCTTAGGTTGCACAGGGCTTTCCATATTTTTTTCTTACACTATTTTTCAGGTTGTTCACCTTTCTCATGATCAAACCATTCTACCTTGGATAGGGCTTGGGTTCGGTTGGTGAGGAGCGTGGCTCTAGGAACCTTAGTAAATCTGTGAAAGAGAGGTTCGATCACTTTAAAGTGACGTGTTGTGAGAAGCTGAGGCACACTTTTTCCCCTTTGACCTAAAATACGCACGAGGAGCTGATCGGTGTGACATTTGACAAATTTTGAAAGTTGAAAGCTTGAAAAATTAAAGGTGCAAGCAGGACTGTTTGTTTCAAAAAATCCCCGCACCTTCTTTTTATTGTTTTTCAGGCTTTCAAACGTTTTAATCTGAAAAATGGGTCCATCCATGAGAAACGATCAGGCTCCGATGTCATTGCGACTTTTGATGCAGTTGCTTTAGTTGAGTACATCAGTTATGCCATACTAGATTAAAGGCTGATCCAGATTTCCCGACGAGGGCGCCCTCAAATTCTCGAACAAATAGTGTTTTTTGCATATACATTAATGATTGTCCATATAATAATCACTGTGTGAAAATAACTCGTTTAAAACTATCCAGCGTCGCATTTCACCCATAGATAACAATACAGGGCTGTCCCAAAAAAGGTTAACACTGCGGAAACGGACGTCATGTGATAAAAGAAGAAAAGTACGCAAGGGTCTTTGTTTGGTGGTCTCCCTTTAAAAGCAAAATAAATAAGCGTATGCCATTGATTTCATTCCAATCCGAAACTTAGAACAAAAGACGGCGTGTCAAATGTGAGAGGGCAAAATCAACTGGTCGTTCCGATTTCTGCTTAGAACACTTGAAATGCATGTATGCAAAATGAATACAACGTGGCTGCATAGCACATCTTCATTCCCTCTTAAAAAGAAAGCATATATTTTGCAGTGTTTTTTATTAAGAAAGACCTTGTTGATAGTCTGCGCCCCCGTTGTTTTTACCAATAAGTTCATGTTGGACCTACCACAACTGCTCTTCTAAAAAGAGAAATGTTGGATTGAGTTTTTGCCATTCCAGTACACTTATGCATAAGCCATGGCAGGACATGTCTGAGCTGTGTTTGTAAACAGTTTTTAAACTCCCTTAAACACAAATCTAGTTAGTGTTTGTGAGTCTGTGGATAGACAGACTCACATTCGAGGGGAGTAGTCTAGAATGGGCGGCGAGCACATGGCCTAATCAAAACATAATTTGCATAACTGTACCGAATCGCTCCTGACTTTCAGGCTCCTAAAAGACAACATAATGTTGTAATGGTTACTACTAAAATTACAGAAAGAACTTACATATTGGCTCCTTGGAATTAATTTGTTTCAGATCTTGGTGATTCCGGTGTGAAAATTGTAACATTGTGACCGACACTTTGTGTGTGATCAACACAGACAAAAAACAACGCTGCTTGCCGACATGGCGGTGTCTCATAATGGCATGTTTAATATTTAATTCGGCTTTGGCTATCCCAATTGGTTTCTTGTGTTTCTGTTAGCCACGCATAATCCGTTAGAAAGGCACACTTGCTTCATAAGGTGTAAGCACACACATTTCATTTATCTGTACTGTTATCAACGCCGATTTTGTTAATTTTATTGATTTTTTAGTTTTTTCAAATTTTAAAAACATTGTTGATCTGTCACGTGGATCTTGTGTTGATCAGGGAAGAATAAAAATGGGAAATTAAAGTGGCCGTCTGCTAATCCCCGTATATTCATTTTCATGTTCAGCATCACACTCCGCTTTTTAGTTTAAAGCTTCCGCGGTGGGAATATACCCGAGTTTCGACAGCTAAGGGACATAAAAACGGCCCATAATGCAGAGGGCCCGCAGCAACCATGTCTGCTATGTCTGATGACTTATAGATGGCATAGCATTATGGCGGATATATGGAGGGAAGAAACAAAATAGGGTGGCGCCAAATCGTCACAATGGCGGTGCCCGGTGGGTGTTCGCAATGCTGGAACAAGTCACATTTTCTTTCTTAGCTTACAATTGGGACGATTCCATTTGTGCAAAGGTTGCGCACAGCTTCGTAATATTTGAAAATTTGTGCGCCTTTGTAGAGAATATCATTTGGTCTGATACTTGTTTACTGCTTAAAATAATTAATTTATGTCGTTCACAATTGCCAAACGATCTATACTTGCCTATATGTGAAATTAGGCCGACGTTGCACGTTTATCTTGTCGCATTATTTCCCTATGCGCCACATAGTTCATCCATCAGACTGCATTGTGGTTGAAAGCATCTGTCACGGCACGTTTTCCAATGTAAAACAACCAAAATGGAGGACAGCTCAGAATCAGAAGGTAATTTTTTTCGAATTTGTAAAAATTGTACACAACGGGATCGACTACAAAAGAAGATTCAGAAGAAGCAGCATACACTCAAGAATACATATAATGGATTGTTTTATGGTAAGGAATAACCGACCCAATTCCGAACACCCTCTAAACAAAAAACAATATGCAATAGCGTCGCAAAAAAGTTTGAACGCGACGCCCGTTCGAGACGCTAACTACTCTATATCCAAATAGCAGGCGAAGCATATGCTATCTGCAGATAGAGTTCTCGACAAAGTCTCATGGGAATATGGTAGTGGATACTCATCACCTGCATCTAAGAGTACACTGGTGAGCCCACCCACGATGCCATCCGATCGAGATAAAAACCACGCCCCCAGGTCATGCAGGTACAAGCCAAATCATTGTCCATTGATGTGGTATGGAGATCGGGGCATGGCTTCCTAAACTGAGGACTAAGCTCAATTTTTTCATCATGTTCGGGCAATGAGCAGAATTGTCAAAAGTTATAGCATTATTAGTAATGGGTTTCCTTCCTAATAATGTATATAATTTAAAGATCAAGATCTTCAGTGGTGCAAAATCAATCGACCAAGCGCCCGTATAACGTGATCATGTGTGTGTGGGATGCCAAATTTTGTAGGTAGGATGGTAATGTAGCAGATGACATTATATACCAGCGCATGGCCTACTTGGCTACAGCGAGTTCATGGTTAGGCCTTGTATTATTGATAAATGGGTTTTATGGTGGTGTGATTCAGGTGTTAGGAAGTCGGGTGGAGGGTGGTTAGTGCTCTATTTTGATGAGAGTTCACGGAACTCTCTAATGGTGTACCCAATCTCGTAAATATCGTTACCTTCCAGGTGTAAGGAGCGCAGGTCGTTAAATCCAGAAAGAGCTATACCTAAATTGGTATCATCTTGAGAAAATTTTATGGCTTTTTAAATGACATACACAGGTATATTTTTGGAGGTTGTAATCAAAATTTATACATAAAAACATTTTTAGGTAAAAAAGCGGTCCGTTTGGACGCCATCTTGGATTTTATTTGTCGCAAGAAGCTTATTTAATCCAACATCAATTTTCATACGCCCCAACTATACACTATGCATGTATGGGGTCAAAAATATTAGAGCAGAGGCTTTGTGTTGTAAGGTTCAAACTTTTAACGAGAGATACGGGATGATGGCTCTGGACTAATAGGGTTATGGTTAGTGAATGATGATTAGGGGAAGGTTTACGGTTAGGGTTTTAAGGATGAAATATATAGTTTTATTGTTTTATATTTGAGCTCTAGTCATTCAGATTACACTCTATAAATTAAAAGTATGAATAGGGAATTAGGGCCTAAATGAATATAGGCCTATTATTTATTGTATTCCTTTGTAGCAGTTTGTGACCACGCCCGGAAAATTCCTGACGTTGTAAAAATAAGGAACAAAATGCAGAATAAAGTTTTAGAATATAGGCTTACAAGTCTTTTTAATTAAACATTAGTTTCAAAATTCAACTGTTCTGCAGGCTATAGAACAGCAGCAACATTACTAGGCTTAATTGATGTCGGCTTCGACTCCGTGTGCACTTCCTGTACGTTGATGCCGGCAGGCACTGTTGCAAATGTTGCTGCCGTGACATTAGTAGAGATTTATTTCTTCAAGTTTTCCATTTTCCAAGTGGAATAAAATGTTTCTTCGACATCATTTGAGGGTATATGTTAAGGCCTATGTTGATTCTTCGACCACTTTACATTGCCTAAATTAGCACTTTGCCGCCCTGATGGTTAAAACTGTTAAAGGTCCTCACAGGGTTGCAGCGGCTTGAAAAAGAGCTGGTAACTCTGGTGCATTTTCAATGCACTCCCTGTTTTTATGTACATCTTTATTTTTGCGTGACCATTTGATCCGTTGATCGCTTTCTTCCCCGACATCCATAATAGCGCCTTCGTTCTACACATGGGACAGAACAAAAAAATTTTGATATTGTGATGGAAAAAAAAACGAACGTTTTGAAGCACTTTCTCCAAATGGAAGGTCTCACTTCCCGAGAAAGGGAGGAAGAAATTGCATATCCGCGTGTTTGCATCCAGGATACAATTAAAGGGCATGGCCATGCTTAAACATACTAAATACACAAAAATGGTGTTCATTCATAGTATGATTGGTATCAATGCAAGTTGCATGAAGCAGTAATTGAGAAACCGTAGATTTGGTACAAATTGGGCATAATATCATGTGTTTTGGACAGCTTCAAAGGAAAATTCCAAAATGAAAGTGATTATCGCGCTGGCAAGCGTGACCCAGAAGGACGGTCCGAGAGTAACAGGAAACATACGCGATACGCGTCAGATCGTTCATCGTGGACGGACGTGCGCGGACACAGTTTTCTGCATAAGTACAGCAGTTGGACTTCTGGCGTGATGAGTCGTAGGTTTGTATCATATATGCATAATTTTTCTTAATTTGATGCCTTAAAATACGATAATAATGCGCGGTATTGTCGACGGCTGCAACCAGCGGTGACCGTACGACAGAAATCAGAAAAGAATCTTTATTCAAGTTGTTCGTCTCCACTTAACAACGGACCAGACTTCGTCGCCCCAAGTATTTTCACACAGTAAATTTCGAAATTTGAATGATTTAACACCTCTAATGCACAAAGGCAGGGGGGGGGGGGGGGGGGCTTTTTTCTTTATAATACCTAGCCCACATGTATGTGACGAGATCGCGATCACTTGAGCACAGTAGTGTAAGTGTAATCATTGTTGTTAATAATGATAAATAATAGCTATAGATCACGGTTTTGCGTCGTCATGCAATATGCCTGAAGTCATGCATACTGTGATGTCCTGGTCTGCTTTTATGAGGGCACTGGTGCACGTTTACGATGTGAGCTTTGTTACAATTGTTACTCTGACGTCATAAACGGGGTCAAATCCAACCAGCATCTTGATAACGTTCGCAAAAACAGGGAGAAGGCCCTGTTGTTGGGTATATTTATCTTTAAATAATGAAATTTACCACTTTCCCGATGTTCACTTTAAAAAATCGGTGTTGCGATTGTGATCAGGATACTGTTGAGGTACGAAAAGTAAGAATTAAGGAAATGTCTACTCAGCCCATTGTCCATGGACCTGTAATTCTTCTGGCATTCCGCGACAAATGACTGGCTATTTTTGTGGTTCAATGGAAGATGTAACTGCTTGCTAGGTTCATCGGGAACATATATTAGTTAGTGCTGATAGGGCATTATGGGTAGTTTTGGTTCAGTTTCTTCCAAAAGCACCCAATTTGGCCCAGATGTTGCCTAGCACACCATGTTATGTGGCTAACCATAATGATTCAGAAATTTATTGGTGGAGTTAATAGGATTAAAATAAGGAATAGTTTGACTGTCTTAAAGGCTTAGTTTCCGATGTAGGAGGGCACAGAAGGTCAAGTCCATTGCATTCAATGGGGCGTGATCTTGTTACCCCCTAATTTCTTAAGCAAACATTTGAGACACTCATAACCATTCCTTATTTTGATCCATGAGCTCCACCAATAATTTGCACAATTTTTCCCAAATCGGAGCAATTTTAAAAATTGACCCCCTGTACACTGAAATTACCCTATTATTGATTTTTGTGGTTTTAGCCTATAACTATGAACCTTTAGGCTGTAAATATTACAAAAAACTATACCTTTTCTGAATCCTTCTGGTTAGACACGTCGTAACATGTGTGCTTTCACATGATTGGATCCAATTTACCAATTTGACCCCTTGCTACAAACTTGTTTGGCCCCCTCGCCTTAAGGCACCAAGGTGCGGCACTTAAAGAATCACGTTCAGGGGTTCCGCGTCAGTCGATCAACATAATTATCACTAAAACCTTTGTACTTGAGATGTGTTACCAAAGGTCTGCTACCTCTGGGTTATTATAATTGGCTGCCGAATTTCCAATATGTGAAAATGTGACATATATATATGACACCCCGAAGACTAAAGTAAAGCGCTTTGAGATTTTGTGTAAAGCGCTATATAAAGACTTGCATTTATTTTATTTATTATGCACCCATAATATTCATAAAAAACTCAAACTTGTAAGAAATCATTCGTAAAAAAGTGTAAAAATATTATTTCTAACCTTTATTTAGGCAACAGTGTACATTAGCCTTCACCTGAAATGATTAAGCCCAAAACTCATTCTCCTTATGATATAAACATAATTTATAAGTTTATACTGTCACAATTGCCAATAAAAAGACATGTAGGGCATTGAAAATGATTTCAAACAGTCTCGTTGTCTCGGCCTTATCTGAGGTTTCAAGCAGAAGGTGATAGAAACACACCATTGAAAGTTAAACTGAACTTTGAACACCAAACTTCTGTTCTCTGTTCACCACTGGTTCTCTCTGGTAAGGAGAATGGGGGAGGAGAAATTGGCCCTCCCATAGAGCATTGTTCGCACTGTTGTCCCCTACAGAGATGTGTGGTTTTTCCCTTAGTTTTCAGCAGTTAAATTCCCAAATTTACTATGAATTTTATGATTATTGTCCCCCTGAAGAGTGAATCCCCCATTTCCCCTACAAAATAAATTTATGGTGTTTTCACAGTTGGAAAAATAATATCTTGATTAGTAGTTCAAAATCATGATAATTGCATTCACTTGATCTATACACTATTCTTTTGTTTTGAAAGCCGTTATAATCCCACAAGATAAACCTTTAACCGTACATAAAATCTGAAACTTCCAAGTGAAACTGGCCCAAGTGTATTTTATCCTTGTGTTATAATTTACAGTATCTCCGGTTAGGGGGATTCAAATTGGATGGAATTAAAAACGAGGATTTTAGTTTATGAACTGTATATCAAAAAAAAAAAAAAAAACGAAAATATCTCACAGAAATGAACACAGTTGCTATTTTTTTAATTTTGATTGTTGTGTTGTGTTTAGGGGGGGGGGGGCAGTCTGTAAAGCAAAAAACAAATGCAAACGTTGTAAATTGAATCTGTGCCCAATGTTGTGGACTTTTGCCCCAGGTTACGGATTAATTTAAGAGACTTCATACGTTAATTTCTACAATGTATGTAATCTTATTCATTAGAGATAATAATTGTTGAATATTTATCCAAAACCCAAACTTTGACTCCTCAGACCGCAATTTTCCTATGTATATATAGAGTATTAAGGGCGGCATCCTGGCTCAACAGGGGGGGGAAACCGCCCCAGAACCATGCCCACGCGGGAGCGAGAAGCTCCCCACCGACTATAAGTCAGGTCACAGACTTTGACCGACTAGAAGAGAGGGGATAAAAAGCCCCAAAGTCGGAAGTGGGCAGGCCACCATGTCAAGGGCCCCAGATCGTAAAGACAGGAAGCCAAAAGCAAACGAACGTGCCTCCAGGACCGAGGGGTTACAATTTACTACAAAGGGAAAGGGCACAAGATCAAGTCGCAAGGCACGGCGGGAAGACAAGGCACGCAACTGCAAGAAACAACTGAACAGCCGCCAGCGAAGGCGAGTTATGGAGAACCCACCAAGCAAGGGAAACCACCCCAGCGCAGGGATTCCACCGCCTAGGCGGTCAATACGGAGTGCGGCTAATCTAAATCCTTGTGAATGGAATTGTCAATGAGATAATTAGTGCGGTATTCGAAGAATTCGGTCTGGAGGGAATGCTATGGCTAATCCCGGCGAATCCATCTTTCACTTGTCAGATCAAATCTGACTACAAGCCTAAAGTACAATGCGCTGAATCCCGCGTCTGAATGATTTTGATCTGTGTCGCAAAACATGCTTAAATACATGTAAATTTCTGTCAGGGATGTGAACACCTTGGTTTACTGTTCCGCCATCCAAAAGGTACATTTTTGCCGACAATAATGCAGACAAGTTAACGTTTTGCGGAGAGAATTTTGTTAATGGGGGGTGTCACACCCCCCACACCCCCCCTCGGGGGACGAGCCCTGCCTGGCTGGGCAGTAGTAGACTCCCCTAGTAATTATCAAAACCAAAATGCAGAATGTCCCCCTTCAAGGTAAGAAATCTACTTGAGTGTCCAAATCATATTATTATGACAAAATATTTGGGTTGCCTTCAAAATCTCTCGTTGCAACTTTACGCTGAGATTTATTTGGTACAAAAATGTTGAAATTCTAATGTCCCTATTGTGCACACATTTGCAGGACACTTGCATACATGAGGCCTGAGTAGTGACCCTCATGTGGTGACCTCTGTGACCTTTGTGACCTATGTGACTTTTGGCTTAATTCACAAACTGTGTCAAAGAGCGCGCGTGTGCACGCTGTATTTAATAATCCGGAAGAAATCCTTTAGGAATGAAATCTGTGTGTGTTGCGGTAGATGTGCAAGTCCTTGTGCGCACGGACATTAAAGCCCACACAGGTTGATATTTTGAAAACAGCTGATAAATATACTAATTTCAGACCTAAACCGTATTATGTAAAACAAAGCGAATTTCCAGATTGCCAAACACAAATTTCTCAACAATTTTGTAATTTTGTAGTAAATTTGTGATTAAATGTTCATATAGGCCATGTTTCAATTGTTTTTTAAATTTGTGCTTTTAATTCCTATAAATATAGACCTATACACAGAAGAAATTAAATTGGATGCATTTCATTTCGCAGAAGTGCTTAATTATGAAGGTGTGACAATAAGTGTAGCATGAAAATTCCGGCTTTGCAGTATAGGTGCCAAAATAAATTGGCACTGAAAGGGCCAAGGTCAGGTACCTTATGCGCCACTAATCCGCATTAGCATATAATAAAATTTGTTCGTTGTTGTTAGTATAATCAATTGGAATGGCCTAGTCGTTTATAGGTAATTGACCAATGTGCCGAAAATCACTAATTTACGGGGGCAAGTGGGGGGGGGAGTGGGGGGAGAGGGGCAAGATTCCCACGGGGGACGCAGCTGCCTTCCCCCTCCACCCCCCCACCCAGGTACTTGTACCACAGTACCATGAGGGTCTCACTCAACACTGTACCATTTTTAAATTTTAATACATTTTAGAAGAAACTTTTATATCATTTCACAATTTCTTGCAAGTGAAAATGCCTAAGAGAGAAGGCAAGATGAAAGTTCTGTGTGTGATTTCTACCTGTGATGTTCTGCAAATCACAATTTGTTAGTCATCAAACTATGTAAACACA
>JAMKCH010013617.1:0-71874 GCA_023653785.1 Ophioderma brevispina | reverse complement strand
TATCGTGTAGGTCGAGTGGTTTTTTTTCGCATGTTTAAAGATCAAATCGCGTAATTTTAATTGGAATAGTCAAAAGAAAATTTCTCACACAAAAGTACCTACTAGAAAAATCGCATTTTTGGCACTCAAACGTCAATTTATAGAGAGACCTCCTTTTGACTATCCACATTCGAAGGGAGGCCACTACTACATATGTTGCGGAATTTTATACCTTATGTTTTGGCTACATCAAGTTTTATGGTTTGCGTGTTGTTCGTGGTTAGTGTATGGAAGTTTTGTGTGAGTGTTTTTTTTTTTTTTATGTATCTTTTCATTTTTCTCTGTATCGGTAAGGTGATTCATTCAGTATCTTCAGTGAATCAATCAGTCAATAGTCAATCAATAATTAGTCCAAATCATCGTCTAACATTCGATCATGAAAAAAATCGAAAATCCTTCTACATACAACGTCTACACGTGAGAGCGCGAGGGGGGAACCGGGAGGAGCCGGATAGAAGTAAAATAAAGAGTCGAAATTCCAGTCCTGCGTGTTATGGCCGGTTTAATATTTTACAAGGCTCTTTGGGAAGAAAATCATGGAAAGTGGCAATTTCTATTTTGATGTGAATTCACACAACATTCAAAGAACCCACAAAGTGAACAATCTTTATTTAATCAAAAGATGATAATATATCTCGGACATACATCCGTATCACAATTAATTTTACATTATTTTACAATAATTACACAAATGGGTAACAATATTGCCAATACAACTATAATAGAATCGGTGACACATAGTGCAAAATGAGTCTATCGCATTTTTGTCCGAAATATTTTGTCTTTGAAATTAAAACAAAAAACCCACATTGGTCGACTTATGTGAAACGTTTTAACATGTAAAAGTTCCATCATGAACGATTACAACTGCACAGTCAAAATCTAAAATTTTTCAGCATTTTTTGTTCAGTGGTTGACCTTACTATATTCACGGTCACTAGTGTTGATAATCATAATAAACAAATAAAGGATAACTCTTTAATCCGAAGATACGTGAAAAATGCAAAAAGTTCTCATCGTGGGCTCTTTCACTACTTCGTTTTACATGCATACTATAAAAATTGGTTTAAATAATTGATTTTTTAAACCTGTGTAAACACCTTTAAATGATACGTGACGCCTACGTCATCACGTTTTCCATTTAAGGGGTATTTACAACGCGCGTGTATACACATTTTAAACATGTTCACGAAGTTAAGACAGGACGCAGAAATTACCTTGTGCTTTAATTACGTTTGATCTTACTACAAAAAAAAAAATATTTTCGGTTTTAATATCAAAAGGAAGTGTGTTTCCATCCATGGTAATCTTTAGTGTTTGAGAAGGGCGTTTACGGTATACTTTAAATTAACCAAACATAGACGCGTTTATTTTATATCACATCTATGCCTTCGGCGAAATTATAAAATATATATTGTTTTTCTTTTTTATAAGTAAATATTATTTTGTCAATTTGTTTCTTATTATAAAGCCTGCTGGTAAAACCGCAGTCTAGTAATTCAAGTTTTGATGCTCTGGGAACGCTGTGTATATACCAAACTACCTAAATTGAAAATGATAAGAGTTAAAATTAGTTGAATCCAGAATCCAGAAAAAAAAAAATGAATCAAAGATTCCAGAGGAAGTCGCAGTGAATATTTTTTGGTACTCTAGTTTTTTATGCAATACCTATATATCTCCCGCCTAAAAAATCGAACGATATATTAACTGTATTAAAAAGGTATGTATGTATGTAAGGTGGAATTATTAAAATTGCCGGAGCGTTGTTCTCGTAAATGTGTTTGCTTTTGACCTGTGTCAGGACGCCATGATGTGGACTTTTGAGAGATTTATATACCAGCAAAGTTGAGCACATTGATGGCCATTTCAACATCGTTCGGATTTTTTAGGCGGGGAGTATGATTCATGATCACTTTTGTTGGAATTAGTGCTTACAATCTCTTTCTTGTTTCATTTAAAAATTCGATTGTTTTTTACCTTTGATGAAGTAAGACATGAATGAAATTAGTTCGCAAGTGCCTTACCCTGCTTTGTTTCATACAATACTCTACTCTCGCGCACACGCACACACACAACACACATACACACACACACATACACAAACAACACACGACTTTTACCCCATCACGCACACACGCCCACAGCCATCCGGACACCTCTCATACCCACGACACATAAACTAACACACACACTCATAGCTCAACATCTCCCATATTTAATCTGCCCACATTTAATCTGCACACATAATTGCACGGTCTTGTAACATGGGTCACTTTTTTGCACACACACACACACAACGCACACACACACACACACATAACACATGCACGGCATGGCACACACTCATCCCCCCACACACGCACGAACTTGGCGCGCACACACACACACACACACAACCGAGGAAACCACCCAACCACCCAAACACCCTCGCTATAAGTACTCTTTGCCATTGTGTTTGCCTTGTGGGGACTTAAACACTTTTTGACACCATATAATTATGATACTACAATACATGTATATAATGAAAGTACATTAGGGGTGTTGGGGTTTGGAGATTTTTTTTTTTTTTCAAATGCCAATTTCTTTTTGAGCCAGTTTTTTAAAACTGTCTAACTGTCCGTACACTTTCTTATCAAGTATATTAGGGGTACGGACGTCTCTCAGGTCCAATACATATTACTTAGCATATGGGAACTTTCTCTCTTGAAAAAAATGTCTGTCCCGAACAGGCCTAGAACCGTCCTCCTAAGCACATTGTAATATCCATACACACACCCACATCCACCCCAAACATAAACACACCCACTCGCGCGCGAACTCGCACACACCCTTACGGACACGCGTGCACACACACACCTCCACACCAACGTTAAAAACCCCCCCCCCCCCAACCACACACCACATACGAAACTTGTATCACTATATGCTTCCGAGGATTCAATGGAACCGCGTCCTTGAAAAAACACGGGATAAAGATTGATATTGTTATGGCCACTAGTATTTTTTTTTGGGGGGGGTTGTCCTCAGAGCTACAGAGAGTACGCTAGTTACCTGCGGACTTTGAGCTCTCACCACTTCACAAGGTTCGTCTGAGCCATAAAGCGAACCCCAAGGCGCAGGGACCAGCGTACTAATGCAGAGTACACACCCCGAAACCCACAACACACCGCGCGCGCAAACAAGAGTACAGTTGTGCCACATTCTCATACAAGCATTTTGTGGCTAGTCTACTATACTACTCTCAATATATAGAATACTTGATTGCTATTCTCCGAACATGAGTGCTGATTGTCTATCCTTGAAGTCCACACACCATGCTATCTCTCATTGCATCTCATCGAAAGCTTTTGATATAAAGAAAAACGAGAAGATCACTTTTATTTTCAAACGTCCTACCGGAAAGTCCCACAGAACACTGGAAAGAATCTTTTCCGAGTCCCCTCCCCCCTCCTCCAGAAAACAAAATGAATATTCAAATTAGCACTCATCTTCAACCAAAATGAGCGACTTAAATTGTACCTGCTTACATACTGTACAGGTCGGGATTGAAATCCTCCTCATGTACGGATTAAAGCGAGTCCCACGTTGGTGGGTAGACAAGGGTTCCACTGGGTGTCGTGTTTGTCAGTGTTACACACTGTCACTGGGCTACGTCCGGGTAACACGCATGAAGTGAAATTCAAAATATTAATCCTCATGACCAACTAATAATGTAAAAACATACAGAATACCGATATCGAGAAGTACTAAACTACACACTTGATCGTATTTCATTAAACTACGTCATACATAATAAAAAGACGATTGTTAATTTTGGGGGCTGGTTTTGGGCGCATGGAATATAATACAATCTTGGCAGTTTTAAAGCCCGTACTGCTTTATGAAGACAGATAAAACATGCATACTTTATATCCTGAGGTCACCAGCTTTCTATTGATATATAATCATATCAGCATAGTGTGTGGACTTCCATTCCCAAATTCCATTTTTGCCACTTTCCAAAAACCACGAGGCGAACCCCTGCCTTATGTTTACGGTGAATGTGCTCCTAGATCGAAAAACACAAATGCCGCTACCTCCCTTTTTGCGGTGATCGCCAGGTTGCAAGTTATTTTTCCTCTTGGAATGTAAGGGATCTTAATACAAGTGCAGCCCTCACACACACACACACACACACACAAACACCACATAAATACACCACCCATACATACACATACGGACTTATTGCCTTATGGGGAATTTACATAGTTGTTTGACACAATAGAATAAATATGCTACTATATGAGTAATTTCCTTTGCTTATTAGTGTCAAAATGAAGCAGTTTCTTCTTAGACAACTGTCTTTAAGACTAATACATTTATGTGGCGACTCCCAATAAGACATTGTGTATTCGTACACACACACACATACACACACACACATACACATATATATATATATACTCCCGATGAACGAACCCACAAAGTATTCTTTCGAACAATAGTCCTCTTGTGGATTTTCTTGGTCCTCCACAGTAGTACAATGCCTTTTTACCGTCTTTACGGACGCGATTCCTTCGATGTCCTCGAAAGTATATCTGATAAAGTGTTTCTGGAGAGTGTATTTATCTATAAACAAGATAAAACACAATGCTTTATTCCGTTATATATCCCTAACGTTCCTAGTGACGGTCACCGCAAAAAAAGTTAGGTAGGGTTATTTTTCTTGTTAGATCCAGGAGCAATTTCCCCCTAAACCAAGGCAGGGGTCCACTTCGTGATTTTTTTTTCAAATGTGCATTTATATATCTCTAGCGTCCCTAGAGGAAAATCTGACAATCCCGCAAAAAGTGAGGTAGCGGTATTTTTGTTGTCAGAGCTAGGAGCGATTTCCCACTAATCCAAGGCAGGAGTCCGCTCCATGACTTTTTGTCAGGTTGTTGTTTTTTAAGGTCTAAGGGACGATATAATTAGTTCGCATGTTTACATCTGCTTATCTCTATCTGTTTTTTTTTTTTTTTTTTTTTACGTCACATATCATGTTGACATATATAAAAAGGTATAACAGCTACAGTTTCGCTTCAAAACCCACCCGATAAAACATCAAGGGGTGGACACTTGCCTTAGTTAGTGGGAAATTGCTCCTGAGGAGCAACTATCTCACTTTTTGCGGTGATTGTCAGATTTTCCTCTGCGGACGTTACGGATATGTTTGTGTTAATATTTTAGAGTTTCCCCGTTAACTAAAAAATGTTTGCCAAGTAGCATACAGAGTGGTCAAAAGAAGTTTACACTTTTTCGTCTGCAAATTTCTCAAACGTGGGTAGACATGTTGAAGTTTTTGAGGATATTTATTAACTACAATATCTTGTTGGAAAATGACAAAATGGTCGCAATCTAGAGACAAAAAGGTAAAAAAAACACTTGCACACAAGTGGCACTCTGTTGGCGATCAAGAATCATATCAAAGATTGATATACTCAACATTCAACTACGCAGCCCGTGGTATTTATTAATAACCACAAAGGAAAGAATTAAGACATCTCAGGAAAATCTGACAATCCCGCAAAAAGTGAGGTAGCGGTATTTTTGTTGTCAGAGCTTGGAGCGATTTCCCACTAATCCAAGGCAGGAGTCCGCTCCATGACTTTTTGTCAGGTTGTTGTTTTTTAAGGTCTAAGGGACGATATAATTAGTTCGCATGTTTACATCTGCTTATCTCTATCTGTCTAGCATGCTTGCCAATATTATGGAATTTCAAATCGTGTAAACAGGAACCCAATAACGTCACATATCATGTTGACATATATAAAAAGGTATAACAGCTACAGTTTCGCTTCAAAACCCACCCGATAAAACATCAAGGGGTGGACACTTGCCTTAGTTAGTGGGAAATTGCTCCTGAGGAGCAACTATCTCACTTTTTGCGGTGATTGTCAGATTTTCCTCTGCGGACGTTACGGATATGTTTGTGTTAATATTTTAGAGTTTCCCCGTTAACTAAAAAATGTTTGCCAAGTAGCATACAGAGTGGTCAAAAGAAGTTTACACTTTTTCGTCTGCAAATTTCTCAAACGTGGGTAGACATGTTGAAGTTTTTGAGGATATTTATTAACTACAATATCTTGTTGGAAAATGACAAAATGGTCGCAATCTAGAGACAAAAAGGTAAAAAAACACTTGCACACAAGTGGCACTCTGTTGGCGATCAAGAATCATATCAAAGATTGATATACTCAACATTCAACTACGCAGCCCGTGGTATTTATTAATAACCACAAAGGAAAGAATTAAGACATCTCAGGTTATTCTAACTTTCTCTTATCAATTTTAAAATAAAAATGCATATAATATTTTTTATTATTATTATCTCGTGCAAGCCCATTTCAATTTAAATTTCCTTCCAATTAAAATCAACTTAATTACTATGTAAATGGACATTTCAAAGTGTCTTCAAATGATTGAAGTGTCTCTTTGGTTCTATTTCATGGTTGAGATATTCTCTCATTTTGAAATGGTAAACACTTCACACAAACATGAAGGGTGGGTCAGTCGTTTACTCGTGAGTAGGCCTACAGTATGGTATTATTGTTAACCATGATATCCTCATGGACTTATGCAAAGTGGTTTTGACCATTTTTCTCCAATCGGCAACCAATTTGTTATTTGAGCTTTGTTTTCAAAGCCGTTTTCACCAGGTTCTAACTAGATATTGCAGTTAATAAATATCTTCAGAACATTTTGATACGTCCACTCGCTTTTGAGAAATTTGCAGACAAAATAGTGTTACCTTTTTGGACCACTCTGTAGACCTTGCTGTATCCAACGTATGACGAAAATTCACAAACTACTCCAATACAATTCGAACCCGACCCTGTGTTTTCCATTTAAAGTAAAAAAAAAAAAACATTCCATCCCAAATTGTTCAATATTATGGTATTTTAAAGTTTGATCAAATTGATATTACTTAGGGTACTAATAATTTTCTACGAAATATGGTGTACTCTTATATTAACAAATGGTAATAACCCACTCTCAACTATGTTTCAAGAAAAGGAGTATTTTTGATAAATAACCTGACCTTAGATTTAAATTTCTTTGCAACATTTTAATAATGTTTTTCACTCGCTTCCTTTGTATATTTTAACGCCATCGTTTCTTATTTAAAATATTTAATGATTTCTGCTGGGAAAGTGTATGCTTTTAGTTCCGCTTATGTAAACACAACATGCTGTCTTTCATCACTCCTCATTCGCTTTTGTGCACACAAGGTAAACGGGGTCTCGTCTAAACTAAATTTAGGGCAGGTTTATACAAATTAGTCAATAAGGTCTGAGTTGCAAGAAGTAGGGTAGAACATGAATATAAGGCTGAGTGCGTTATTGCCTACAATGCTGCTCATACCGTTTAATTGCATTCTCTCGAAGTCTCTTTGAATGTAATTTTAAAGGAAGAGTATGACTTACATGTTATCTTCATGTTCTTAGTTTGGCTTGCCTTGTCCAGAGTATTCAAATCATTGCCAACATTTACTGTCCATCTGGCAAATTTATGGCATATTTCAAATAATGTTGAAACTGATTTGACCGGTGCCAGGTGCATTAACACGTATGGCAACAAATATGTCAGATAATCCCTGCAACTCTTTCAAAAGCACGCCAGATGGACAATGAATGCTGCCAATTGTGTCAATGTCTTAAAACGAAGACGATAGCAATTTTTTCAGTAAGTTGGTCTATAAATATCCAAATTATTATTATCTTATGATTAAATAAATTATGTCGATATTTATATAGCGCTTTTCACAATGTATCAAAGCGCTTTACATGTATTCCGCTGCCACTAGAATATGTCAGCTGCCTTACAAATGCCCAAGGCATACTCATACCTTTGAGAGGCGCTCAATGGACAATATTCCTAACAGCTCCCCATTTTGCACCTGGGTGGAGAGAGGTAAGCGAGGTAAAAGAGTCTTGCCCAAGTGCACAACACATTGGCCTCAGGGACTCGAACCCAGGACCTTTGGTTCATGAGTCGGTCGTTGTATCCACTGGACCACATGTGCCCCAAGGTGATTTGAAGTGATTTTAGCATAGGTTCATTTTAGTCATACTGTCCCTTTTAACATGAAAGATATACCACCACTAAAATAATAGCTATATAAAGCAAGCATTATAATTTCAAAACATGAATGCACATTAGTAGGCACCTTAACCTGACCTTTGCATAGTAAAAACTGCTGTATTCTATCAACCATGCTGCGTATCACCATTAAATCAGACTAAGATATCTTTGAGAACTTGTGAAATGTTTCAAATGTACAATGTATTTCCTTGTTGTACAATATACAGCATCTTTGATTAAATTGGAATGTGGAGTTCCAAACAAGTCAAGACAATATTTGTTACTCTACTTATGCAAGATAATACTGAAGCTATAGTAGTATAAATAAATTAACAAAACTTATACAGCGAGTAAATACAATTTCCTTTAAAAGAAAGTCCATGCAAATAATTGGTGACTTCTGTGCTTCGTATTAAAACTATGTATGCTCACAAATATCACGCGGCAGGTATCGATGTCTGAACTGAAATAGTAATGAGGAATTCAGGCTTTTGGTGGTACTCATGGGTTAAAATATGCTAATCACTTTCGTTACTTTGTATGTCTGAACCGGTGCATATATTATGTTGAATGGAATTTTGTTCGCTCTCCAGATCATCCGAGCATGCGAAGAATACAATACATGCACCTGGTTCACCTGAACATTTCAGATATTTCTGCAGGTGTTTCTTTTTGTATTCTCTGCACGCGTGGGTTGTTCTGGAGGACAGGTCTGGCCAACTTAAAACTATTGACCTCCCGTACAAATGCCCTATAGAAGGTCTGGTGACTGTTGTTTTTATGTTTCACAACCTTGTGACGCATGTGAATTAAAATATAACCTGAACTACAAAACAGGGAGGTTTAGATACCGGGCATAATGCCTCTTCTTGTTCATGGAATGTGCGATTCTTTTGTTCATGGATCGATCGAATAAAGATTTCGACGTTTGCGAGAAAATGCAAAACTCGCGTATGACATCGAAACCTCACTAACAGGTTCTTGATAAAATGCTCCACTTTTCAATTGACCAGTTGTTTCAGCAGCCAAGAACGGGTTGGTATTTGCTCCGCATTATGTGATACACAAAAAATATTGGTATAATGTAAAACCATTTCAGGAGAATTTGTCTTTGATTGAAAAATATTTACTATAAGAAAAATACTGACAAAGACGAACCCAAAACTTATAGGGTGTGGCGAGTTTATGGTATGTGTAGTTGCAACTTCTTGCTTGGTGTATGTTTGCGGTTTTTTTTTTTCATTAGAAATGTGGTTTGGTATTTAGAATGATAGCCCTTTAACATCATGGATTGGTACAGTGTTCAATATGCATTGCCTGCTTAGTTTCATTGCAAGTAGTAAATTGCAGTTCCAATCATTGGTTAGCCCATAAATTATAATCATATATAAGTTGTAACAGTTATATTTTGTATACTTTGAACCATGGAGGTAGAAAGAGTAGGGGTGGGACTGTAGTGCACAGGTCGCATGTGAGTGTGCAAATCGGGATAAAATTGTGAATTTTGGTACACAATACTTTATATATTGATAATTAAAAAAACTGAGGAGCAATGCACACCCTATCATGGCCCCAGCTGATTTCAGGTTACACAGGGGTAACATTTTTAAAATGTTCTGATTGTGTTGAAAAGCACACCATATTTGTTTGGTTACAAGCAGTGGCGTAGCCAGGTAGGGGCAGAGGGGGCAGTCTGAAAAACAATTTTTGTGGGGAAATCGGATAGAAAAACACGGATATTCAAGTTAAATCAGCCCCTTTTCAGGAAATTTTGCAATGCAACCGGGAAATTGTTGCTTGTGATCGGGACATTTGTTGCACCTACTGGGAAAATGCCCCTCGGAACCACTTGGCTGGCTACGCGCTGGTTACAAGGGCTTCCATCAAAGGTAAGTTATACTACCTGTAACTTAGTTTTGGAATTATGGGGTAAAAAACTGTAAAACTGGTAAAAAAAAGTCAATTGGTTTGTACGGGTAAAAAATTAAAGGTTGCTCCCAATGTTTTTTTTGTAAAATGTGGTTCAATTGTTGGTTTAGCTCATAGAATGAACATATTAGGGAAGTTATCTTATGGGTCTGGTTATTAACCAAAAAAGCACCAGCTATTTGGCAGCTATGGGATTCTTTGACCTGTGACCTAATTTGTTGGATAACTGTGAAAACTAAGAAACAGATAAGGCAAAAGATTCCTTATTTCAATCCATTAAAATAAGCTAGGGAGAAACAATCTTGCACCACATATTAACTGATCGAAAGTGAACTTTTAACTTCTGACCCATGTTACACACCAAATTGTTTTTTTTTTTACATTTCTTACATGTTTATTCCTTAAACTTGGAACTATAAGCCATAGCTAGTTGTAAAACTATACCTTTTGTAATACCTTGTAACCAGACAAACATCATAGTGTGCTTTTAACACATTCGGAACATTTACACATTTTGGACCGCTGTATAAACCTTGAAACCGAAGCTGGGGCATTAAGGGGGTGGTGCAAGTGCTTCCATCAAGTTTATGGATAGTCAAGCTAAAAGTTTGACACTGGTGTGCAAAAATTCCAATTTTATTGGAACAAGCGCAATCATGGAGCGTGAAAAAATATTGTACCATGTTCGATATAATCAATACAGTTGATGAATGGATGAGTGTGGCAATTCCAACGGTGTTTAACAGAAGCCCTACATTACCAGGGTGTCCCAGACTGATTAGTACCCAAAAAATCTAGAATATATTTCTTAAATATAAAAATGGATGATATGGGGGGTTTTGTTGCAATCATCAACGTAGGCATTACTTTAAATTTCAAAAGTATTGTAGATTATAAAAATCGACTATCCCAAATGTAGAAATAGTCAAAGTGTCAAGAGGTGGTGATTTCGTCCATACGACAAAGTGCCTAAATAGTGTATAGAACTTGTTAAAGGAAACAAACAAATATTTAGTTCTCTCTTGCTTTCAACTATTTTGTTCCCTGATTTCTTAGCAACTGTAAAAGCTGTAAGTTTAACTCAACATTGATATCCAGCAAACAAAGGGTTGGTCATGCTTGGATTACACATGCAAACACATGCTATCTTGGATTTTGGAGGAGTTTTGAATAGCTAATGATGTTGTACTGGTAGGCTATTGTAGGCAATATTCAATAATTACATTGGTAGAGATTGAAGACCTAACAAAATGGCTCGCCACTTTACTGTGCAGCAACGGTCTTTCATTGAAAGCTACCGGGAGACCAAAAGTTACAAAGAAGTTAAGAGACGATTTGCTGCAAGATTCCCTAGAGAGCGCCGAGTCCCTTTTAAATGTGCCATTGCCTACATGTGAGAAAAGATTGATCGCCTGCAGATAATCTTTTTTTCACTTTGCAAAAGTACGAAATCACCACGTCTGCAAAATTGGTACGTATCATCGGTTTGCAAAGCCCGACTTCCAAGATTAAACTTCTTCCGCAAGCTGAAATCATGCCAAATCTAATTTAAATACTAGATACACTCCAATATATTTGTTTTCATGCCAAAAAAAAAATAATAATTTTGGATATTTTTTGCGGAAACTAAATTCATTATGGCACCTGTATCTTCAAACAGAAGCACCTCTTCAATCGTGTTAAAAATGCTGTTCAGTACAATTAGATTACGACCCTCGCAGGCTCGACCTCATTGTCAATGTTTGAGTCCAGCTTTGGAGAGCTTTTTGAAGCCAATATATGCACGTTAATACTTTTGGGAGTTGTAAAAAAAAAAAATATAAAGTATAGGCCCTGCCGGAGGTAAGTTAGATTGAATGGACTTTTGTTGCCTCCAATCATCCAATGATGCGAAAGAATTTACAATGCATGCACCTGGTTCACCTGAACATTCAGCTAGTTCTAAAGTGATCCTTGTATTCTGCATGCTTGGTTGTTCTGGAGGCAGGTCTGGCCAAGATACCTATTGACCTGCCGTGCAAGCGCGCTATTAAGTAATGAAAAACTACATGATTTTGGGTCTAAATTGAGGAAAATTACTTGTACAATGCACTGAAAATAGAATCGCCAATATTCAAGTATGGATTGGACTTTTCGTAGAAATGATCGCAAGAGACGTTACATCGGCAAGGTGATAAAAGTGGATTTGTATTTGTGTGTGTCATTTTTACTAGTATTCACTGTTTTGTTTTACTAGTCTAATTACAGGTCACCAGAGTAAAGAGGCAATGATCAGTCCTACCCTACATAACCTGTCTACCCAAGGGGAACTTCGGTCCGGTGCGCGTTAAAATGCTAAAACTTTCGTAAAAGCTTCTAGGTATGGTCTTCATCTTCGGTCATTTTAGCGGGGTTAGGGTATGCCGTCAAGTCGAAGGGTGGGGGGATGGTTGCAATCAAAGGATATGGTATGGTGCATTTTGAAAAATATTATGCACAATATGGCTCCGTGCCTAGTTTATGTAAAACTATGCCAAATGCATCATATAGAAGCTGAAACCCGCATGAAAACCCTATTCCTGCGATTTTTAGCGTCAAAAAGTTGGATTTCGCATTATTTTCAGTCGAAAAATTGCCAATTTTTGGCGACTTGCGCGGGACTTGGATGACGTCAATCTAACTCCATACTAGGTCTTTGGTACTTATTTTGCATCAATTGAAAGAGGAGGACCATAGCTAATCTCTTGGTATCAAAAATCATAAGCACCGGTTGCTTTATAACAAATTCTAGAGGGGGTGGTACCACCCCCCCCCCCCGGAAACCGTTTACAAAAAAAAAGAACGGGCTTGGTAAGACGAGGGTTACCATCAACATAGGGTAATCCGCTTTATATGTACTTGACGGAATTGATTTTTGGCGTCCACTCTCCATCCTCTTCTACCTTCCATGTTTTAAGGTTGAACCATACTGGTAGCAGATAATAATATAAACTAAAGTAAACACTCAAAAAGTAACAGCTCCTCTTTGGAGATCACAACGTCCAATCTGTGCAATTATATTTTCAAGTTTAGTATCACCACGAACGCAGCACCCTCCCTGATTTCCAAATGAAGACCATACAAAAACTGCAATAACGCCCTGCAGATTGAACTTCAAGTGTACGATTTTATGTCCAGATTCCAGGTCATCCCTTTATTTGTCGGTCATCTGCAGCGCGAGTCCATGTAGATTAGAAGCTCACCATAATTTTTAACTTGGTTTTGGCTACCCCAGGAAATATGCCTAAAGTGAAAACAAAAGTTATTTTGATTAGCGTTATAGTGCAATACAAAACATAGGCCGAATTCTGTGTGTACCAAATAAATAATTGGAAAGGGTTACCTCATTGCGAAAATCAGGACTTCAATTTTAAGGGACTCCTCGTGGATATGTGAAGTGCTCGGTTGGCACCTTTTAAGTTGTAATCGTCCAAAAGTATTTTTGTAGAGTCTTCTTTTACCAAAACCTCCAATTTAGATCAATACATTCATTTGTTGTAACGGTGGTCGTTGTGTTACCTACCAGTTCATAAAGATTTAGGCAAGATATAGCAAACTTATTTAGTACAATATTCAATAAATACCGTTTTTAAATTAATTTCAGATATTTGAAAGTATGCCAATGTGCAGTTTTACCAATGGAAGATATTGCGTTGTTTTTCATATTACAGGGTGCTGGTCAACATGACAAACTTTGATCGCGTAGACAGCCTAGTCCCGTAGACTTGCTTACGTTAACGTTTAGAAGCAACTTAAACGTGAAGAATTAAAGCAAATGTAGATTATTATCGAATGTCGTGTGAGAAAGTTATAATCCGGAAATAGTACCGCTTCCTTATAGATGAAATTTATACCAACCTTTGAATGGTCCCCCTTTTACAAAAAAGACTTTCCTTGAAAATTAAAATTACAGCTTGTTTTAAAAACTTTTATTATAGGGATTATTTTCTCTTACTCAAAAAGACGAATTCCATTTTACCATTATACAACAATATGCAATTTTACCGATAATATTGCAATCTTAGTTGATAAAATAGGATAATGCACATGCGCATTAATTCTTCAATATTCAACAGTGTGAAAACTATTTGGTCTAATACATTTATGCCATGTTATTTTCTTGAGGTTTAAAGTGGGTTCATTCATTTTTTTTTTCATATGTAACGCCGAAAACAAGGGCTACTACAAACATTACATGTTATAATTAACGTGATTAGGAAATGACACATAATACAGGATTTCTTTGAGTATAGGTTTTGAGTACAAATTGAACACCAAACTTATAATTAGCATCTTGAAAATAAATCAAACTAACCTTCGGGAGTCCTTTGACTGTGTGCTAATACCTGGCCCCCCAGGTTAAGGTATTCTTTGCCAATCGCGTGGCCCCAATAATAAGTTGGCCCTTCTTTTAAAGTTCCAAGAATGCTTGTCGTAATCATCCCTGGACATGTCAATATTATTCATCCACCCTATTTCCAAATAATAACACTCTCCCTGAGACAGGATTTATTGAATGACTCCTAACCACAAGCCAGAGATTCTTGGAGTTTTACATCAAATTCACAGGAACCATACTAATAATCATCTTAACGAAGACCTACTAATTCATTGAAACTTGCTTCTCAAGAACGGAGAATTTCAAATTCTAGGGTCTATACTAGAGTACGTTTTATTCTATTACCTCTGCTGTCCATTATTTAAATCCAGCATTCTGATTGGTCATTTACTGCCCATTATTCTGCAATACTGGGTCGACCAATGCATGTTCTATAAATGAAGCTGTTTTTAAGGTAATAGCGATAGAAATAAAATGGTTTTTGCATTGTCATTTTATTGGCTATAATGTATCTTCTGCCAGAAAAACTTTCAAAAATTGCGCTCGGCTGCGCCTCGCCCATTATTTAGTTTTTCTGACCTCGGACACATTATTCGCCCATAAATGACACTGCAAACCCTTTTTTATTTCTTAATTCTATGAATGCAAAAAAGATATAGGCCCGTATTCCAAAAATATGTTTAACAATCGTTCACCTAAACAATCGTTTATCTTGAAGTAGCGAGATGGATAAGTTGGAATTCATTAAAATTACGAAAAAGGGTTATTTTCTTCAAAGAAATATATATGTTAATTTGTTTGTACAGAATGTTATAATTTCTTTTGTATAATATGAACAATGTTTTGTTTTTGTCGTAGTTCAATAATTATCCTGTATCTACCTCACTATTTCAGAGACAAACGTTCGTTTAACTAAATAGTTGTTAAACACCTTTTGGTTTACGGGCCATAGAGTCAGTGCCAATAATTAAGATCATAGCATGGTTCCTTGGGTTGTTATAAATATATATTGTCCAGCAGTTGAGGTTTTAAGAACTTGAGTTCTGAATTTGTTTTATTCTAAAGTATAAAAGGTGCAAATCATTCCATTAAAACATATTATACATTTGCTGTTTGTGCAGAGTCTGTGTCTTCCCATCTCATCTCGAAACAATTTCTCTTTAATTGATTAGCAGCATATGTTTCTTTAGTCAATGGTTCTAATTCACTGCACTTGACATTTTCTTCGTTGTCTTCGCTTTCTCGATGCCCATTGGGCGTTTCGTCCACGTGGTGCACTTCACACGTGATGACCACGTGTTTCTTTTCATCATTGTGTTTGGGACCATCGTCCAACTCGTCTACTTTAAATCGTGTTTTGCGCGCTTTAAGCACGGCATTTTTAAACGACGATATATGACGTCCTTCGTTCTTGGTGGGACTCGTTCCTTGAGGAGATGTACCGTTTAGCGTCTGAAGTTCTAGATAATCCCCACCTTGATTAGGTTGATTTCGCTTACTACCAGTTCTAACAAAACGCCTAGTAAAAGGTGGCGAATGGCCTTTTAAATGGGCGTCCGTTTTTGGCTTTTTCAGAATTGAATTTTTCAGTATAGGAACAGGTTTGTGGTGTGGCGGAGATATCTTGAGAATTCCCTTTAATTTTCCTTCTCCAGTCCCAATACTTGGAGACAAAGATCCCTGTTTAGCCACTGGGCGCCAGGTTCCGAATCCTTCTTTCCCGGGCTGTTGTAAAAAAAATGGAAACAAAATGTGTTAGAATGCAAGAAATATGCAAGCAGTATTAATACGCTTCCATTCTGTGTTAACGATCCCTACGTTCTTTTGTTTGCATATTTTCCTGGCATCAATCATGTAAATCACCTTTCAGATTGATGGCAGATGTGTTTGGGACTGACATTAGCTTTCAGTCTCGCGTAATAGCGTTGGCTTTGGCACAGTATAGTCTAAATTACAAGCCTGTCTTGAGCCGTAAAGCTTGACAAGATTGTCATACACAGGAGAGTATACGAATTTCAAATCATATAGCTCTATACGCATAAATAATCTAATAGCACCAGAGAATGCCATGTGTGAAATTGTTAATTTAAAATAGAAGAAGAAACCTTTTTTTCATTGTTGTTAATAAACCCATGCTAGAAATATACTAATTTATTCGTCAAAATGGCTGTCCCAAGTGCAAATGCCTAATTCGATTCTTGTACCAGATGGTTTTCATGGCCATTGGAGTATTCCTTGCGAAAAAATCCAGATTTATTCCGACCAATATACACAACTGTACAACGATCATGGAAGCTACCATGTTTATTCCCTGTGGTATATTTACAACGCCGCATGCAATACCGAAACAGAAGCCAGCGAAAATATATCCCATACTCGCATATATCACGAGCAAGTTTGCCACAAGCCTCATCCTTTTGAACTTCGTTGAGCACACAAAGGATAGGAGCGAAGTTCGTTTAGAATTTTTTATTGCAAAAAAACTACACTTTTTAAAACCTCAGTGATTTGAGAAAAATGTTAAGAGCGGTGTTTTAGATATCATTTTGTGATTAACAGAGGATTTAGTTGGCCTAAACACTAACAATCCATGAAAAAGTGCACATTTGAAAAGGGGTCGCGTAATATTTAGTTTTATCGTAGTCGCACTGTAACCACTGATCTAAATACAATGGATTGGCTACACAACAGTAATTGTATATTAGATGAATGGAGCACCGGGCAGGCATCTTGGTCTACCGAACACAATACCATTCCAGAGACACCTGTTTAACAGAAGTTGTATCCCGGGTGTACGTTTTAGAGACATGCCATCCCATACGCGCAAAGACAATGAGCTCACTGAATTGGCTTGATTCTGTAGTCTGTTATGTCGCTTATCCACATTTCAATGGTAACAATTTTGTATAAATGGCCGTCTCTTAACCACCTGCGTGGTCTCTTTTTGGTATGACCAATATGGCAATCAGTGCTTCAATTACGAAAGCCCAGGTTCCAATCCATTGTATAGAGATAAGTGTTCGAAACCCTCTAATGCGCGGTTCAGCAATCTACGTACTTTTGAATGTACAGAGTAGCGCTTCTGTGTATGATGTAGACGTAAGTTCTATTTTATTTTAAAAATATATTTCCAGAACCCAGGCTCAATTTGTATAAAAATTAGGCACAAATGTATGCCGCCCGTTTTTGATAAATTTATAGATTTTAAAAGGAAAAAACGTTTTAAATTAGCTGTGTTTTTAATTCCAATGTTAAAAAAGAAACGCGAAGTCTTTCATACAGGCCAAGACTTGACTAACCACCGATAATCTTTCAATTGTGTGATGTGAAGACTAAAACTGCTTGTGGCAAAACGATAGCGTTAAATAATCAACGTAGCGTCTCCTGAACTGTCTACTGTAATTCGAATGTTAAGCGTAAAAATGCTGTTTTCTTGGCAATGACTACTCCAATGACCATGCAAACCATCGGGTACGTCATATTTAGGGATATTTCATTATATATGTGCCGATAGATTTATACCAATAAATTCCTTTAAAGATGATTATTCTTTCGTTTTCCCCTAATGTTTCAGCTGAGACAAATGATGTCATAAAAGGCCACCATGTCAAAGTAGAGGAGGAGCACGGACGTGGACCCAGGTTAAACGTCATCGTTTACCCCTCACTACAGAAAAGGGTTGACACCTTTGGTAGTTAGTATGGACCCTCTATATCAGCGCTGGGTAGTTAGTACTCTCAAATTGTGGTGTCATTTTTTCAATAGAGGCCAAAGGTTACACAGGGGTTAAACTTTTAAAATGCTCCAATCATAAACAGAAACAGAGACTCGCGAGATTCATAATTCGATATTATTTAAATTGTCAGCATTTACATGTTTGCTCTTGATTGATGGATTTGAGTATGAGTATAAAAAGTAAATCTTTCATTTTGACAATAAAAGTTGCAAACCAATAGACCGTATTCAATAGCCAGCCATGTTGGTGGACAAAATAGACGCATTCCAGTACTACAATACATTCACCTGTCAATGATCACTCTTTGTGCAAGCGCTAAACATGGATATATTGACAGCTTAATGTATTGTAGTCCGGGAATGTATGCATCTTGTCCACCAACATGTCTGGTGGCTGACGTCATATTGAATACGGTCTATGCAGGCTTGTTCATGCAGTATTGATTTGGAGTAAATAGAATCTGTTGCAAGTTACCCAGAATTTGTACAGTCAGGAAAATTGGTGGTTTTATTGAAACTAGCATTTATTTTTTTAAATTTAGACATTCATGAACTGCTCTTTCGAATGACATATTAGTTTACAAGGAATTCCTTACAGAGTTTTTACTAAACTACAATAAATATGAGTAAACTTTTGAATCAGCCTGTATACTTGGTTTTACTCGAATTTTCTTGGCGACATCACTTCGTGTTTACCAAGCACCACTTTGAAATTGTTGTGGAAATCGCAATATAAACACACCCGTACAGGCGCACAATCCAAACGTTGTGTGCGTCCAGCAAGGATTCGTGAGGTCACCCAACAAACTTGAGGTGAAACGAAGTTATTATGTTATAAAAGATGTTCATTTGCACGAAATAAACTAACAATATCTGACCACCTTATTTAATTTTGTGAACGAAATTCGAAATTACCATAGCGTCTAAGATAATGAAAACAAAACAATTTCAGATGGGGTTTAAAACTCATTTAAAGGCACTATCAGTAATTTGCTAAATCAGAAAATCGAAAAAATCATCAAAAATCATTTTGTAACAAGTGTAGGTACCCTAAAATACCCTGCAAGTGATAAGTTTTGAAACAATTTATTAAAAACAAAATCGGATATTTTAGTCATTACTGTCCGTACGGACACTTACTATAACACGTAATTGAATGGGGATTCATATCAGAAAATCGAAAAAAAAATCATCAAAAATCATTTTGTAACAACTGTAGGTACCCTAAAATACCCTGCAAGTGATAAGTCTTGAAACAATCTATTAAGGGCAAAATCAGATATTTTAGTCATTACTGTCCGTACGGACACTTACTATAACACGTAATTGAATGGGGATTCATATCTTTGAAAACTGCTGTTTCCATTAATTTCAGTTGGAAAATATACCTTGTTAGAGTCCTACAGACTTATCCTTCACGTTAAGCTCTTTCTGCAAGTTTTAAATATTTCTATCTTTCGGGTGAATCACTGATAGTGTCTTTAATCAATACTTTAAAGCAATAATGGCACATTTTTTGAAGAGCGCCCCCAATTTTCAAAATTTGATATTTTGGCACAGTTACGTTGGTGATTGTGTAGGAAACTATACCTGCGAACGAGAATGCTAAAAAATGCGCATTTATCATAAAATAAGCGATTTTGTAATAAGAATTTGGATCCTAGATTGGACTTAACGGCAGAGCTGGAAATGCTAAGTTTATGTCTGTCCATGATGAAATAGTGCCACCTCGAGAAAATAACCACTAACTTGATTTGCCTGAACCAATAAAACAACTAATGGATGAGCGTAGAAACGTACATGACGCGCTATTTTCCGGCTATTTCACATTGGAAGGCCGTTTCCAGCAGCCGTTGAATTATTATCGGGATCCCCGATAATAATTATTCTAATTACAAAATTCCTTTGTTTGTGAGACACAGACATTTTCGAGCTTAACCATTCACAGGTATGGTTTACCAGCCAGTTACCAATGCAACCGTGTAAAAATCTCAAATTTTTGAAAAATTGGGGGCTCTCTTCAAAAAAATGTGCTAATATTGCTTTAAATCCAACTCACCTTTGTTGGTAAATCTAAATAAGATGGAGGTTGTTTAAATGAAGACTTTTTCTTGGTTACATTTTCCGTTGATGAACCTGTCTCAGCACGCTGTTCGGAAGACGAAGGCGACGTGGTATCGTCAGCTTCGGCGTCAGCATCGCCATTGGAGCGAAATGAAGATGAAGACGAATCGCTCTGCTTCTTCTTCCTCTGACCATCCGAGCCACTGCTATCATCGTCATCTTTGGGTTTGGCAACTTTGATCATAGGCATGTCGTAGTTTTCCTGATGGGCAGAGAAAATTAAGAAATATGTTTCTTCTCATTACGTTTTTAAACCTCTACCAATCAAACTACTTACTAACTATTGCGCGTGGTGTATCTTTAATGCAATTAATAAACACACGACAGGTTAGCACTAATTGTTCGCAGACAGGATATATTAAGGAACAGCAGATGAATTGCTGAAGGGACTCTTCGATCTCTACTTTAGGATTGTTCTCCTTTTCTCAGAATACGACCGATCATCTGTCACCAAAATTTGAAAAACAAAAAAACACGCGTTTTTTTTTTAAAAAGAAGTCTTAAATGTTATTAAAATAAGCCCGGAGCTGTCAGGGAATTCGTCTTATTTCTCCTCTAATATCAAACTTGAGATTTTGTTATCATTTCAAGCCTTTTTTCTTCTTCTTCTAATTTCATCTGCAAGATATTTTGACCGAACTCTACCCCAATAAGAATGCTTTGATATTTAAAGTTGTCCCACCCGATTATATCATTTTCTGTGCTTCATAGATAGGAAAGCTTTAAAAAGCCATATACCGTAATTCCAAGATTTATTTTGAATCTGATATACCATTTTAACGTCAGCAGTATTTGTGTGTATAACAATAGCACATGGTTGCCTTACAAATATTTTCCGGAAACCGTAAAAGCGTATTAATGCTTGTGACATCATCAACCTAATATCCCCCATATCATTTGAGTACAGATCACTTTAATAAGACACTGGCACATTTGAAAAATAGTGCGCCCTCTAGATATTTAAAAATTGATATTTTTGCATGTTTGTAAAGCTTGTATGTACATTGGCCCTCATCTGAAATTATTAAGACCAAATCAGCGCGCTTATGGGTAAACCGAACGATTTTATATGTCGCCGGGAACATTAATTCAGCAGACGACGCGGAAATGGCGATATCACAAGCAAACACACGCCGGAGTTGATTTCCACGGCATGGACCTTGTTTGCACAGCTGTTTGAAAGTCTCATTTATTATGCCAAAACCTGAATAAAACAAAAATTATCTCTGGCGACACACTTTTGACAACTGATTTGGATTGTTTAGTCCACTAAGTACATCCTGTGTAAATTTTACGAAATGTCATTGCGGGCAATATGATTTTCTTAAAAATCTAGTTTTTTCATGTCTTTCTATGGAGAATGGGCATATAGAGGGCGCTATATCGTACAAATCATGACCTCTGAAGGCAAGATTCCCGCAATGGATTTGTCTGATTTTTGCAGAAATAATAGCTCTTGCATGTACTTAACTTATATCAGTTTTCAAAATTGTGTCGCCATAACTTAAAATTGTTCTAAAAATAAAAGAGACAATTTGCATGGGGTCAAACAGCTGTGTTTGATCGGTCTCTGACCTTTGTGGTTTTGACGTGTGATCTGTGTACGCGCAAGCTGGTTTGCACCTTCAGCATTCTGTTTAGAGCCCAGTCATCGACAAAATAAGAATTTGTGTTTTGATGTGCGAAGGGATCAATCGCAGATATCGCGGACAACTGTGCGTTTTGTTTGCGTCTATTTAAATCGCGCATCTTTACGCCTGCGTTCCTGCTTTGCTGCGTGTCGAATGTATCGCGGATTTTCCTTGGCACCCAACGCTGTGCCCAAATTGATAAAAGTGTCAAATTTGAGTGGTGTTAGGCATGTAGTAGAAAAAGTAAAACGGTGACCCCATTTTTTTTATTTCAAAATTTTAAAGAACCACATTAGGACCTTAACATACTTGAAAATTAAACATTCTATCGAGTAGTGTTTATTTTGTAGGCGATTCAACCATCATTTTGTTTAATTTTCCCATAAGCGTATGTGGTTTAAAAAACGACCATGCAGATACTTATATTTGACTATAGCTCAAAAACAAAGTCGGTGACACCCTCTTTTTATTTCAGATTCTTGATCAGCACCCGTTGAAAATAGTACCATATATGTGAATTTTATATATATAAAATTTATCGAGTAATTCGCTAACACGTCAACCCCCTTATCAATGAGTCTATGATATTCATGTAATAGATACATTATTTTGTTGATTAAAGTTACGGCAAACTTAAAAGTTAGCATACGAATTAGCTGAATGTCTTTAGCCTCTTATTAATGTCCCTATCTGTTTTGGATGTATTGTTTCTATGTGTAAAATATATCTTTATTTTTTCAATGGCGTAGACTGTCATTTGCGAGCAAATTGAAGAAATTTGATATTTTATGAAAATGTGCCAGTGCCGCTTTAAACGAGGCTACAATTAGAATTAGAGGCCATTTTGTATTTTCACCTGATCTTTTTCCACACTTTCTTTTTGATGATTTCACACAACTACTTTTTATAACAGCTGTTATAATATATGCTTACAAGATTGAAGCTTATGCCGGTGTGAAAGCAGATATCGTCCGGCGGGATCCACAGTCCGGGGCTCCATAGACGATAAGGGAATAAAGCGTGAAACTAATTTTACGTGAAGAGTCAACTGAATCGATTGCCCTATTGTTCACCATTGTTCTCGGACTATGAGTACGCCGGACAATAATTACTTCTACACCGGTCTCGGGGACAAAATGCATAAGGTCGCGCGTGTTCGTGAAATGTACACCAGAAATACACATGGATATTCTATTACCGGTTCTCCTTTCCCCTTTATCAACTAATCATAGAGCACGATATCTGGTAGTCGATATACAGTAACACTCAAACCATGTAAAGACTCAAAGTGCAGGTACGCGAGTTTTCTTTAAGTAACAGTCCATTAGTTCCCTTTGCATTAATTCTTATTCCTTGCTTGGCTGGTTTGCTTTCTTGTCACTTTCCTTTGTGTATTATTTTTTGTTTACAATGGTGCTTTAAAGTAAAACAGCGCGACTTCAAATTCCTGGCTTCGCAAAAAAAATCTAGTTATTTAATTATAGTTCACTTCATATCTTTTGTAACAAAACGGAAGGACATTATGGAGTGCCACTTATTATACATTATACGTGTGGACATTACCGAAGAAGGGTAGAGAGTTATCAGGTGCAATAACAAACTGAGTGTTTTTCTAACCCCTAACAAGACACTTTGCATGTTATACACCAGCTGTAACATCCTTGCGCTTAGCTTTATTTTACACTTGGATGTTGGATGGCTCACTTTGTACAATTTTATAACTATCAATCAAAATCACACAGCTGTTTGACCCCATGCAAATTGTTTCTTTTATTTTTAGAGCCATTTTAAACAATGGCGACACAATTTTGACAACTGATATAAGTAGGGACATGCACGAGCTATTACCGCCTCAACAAACAGAAAAATCCATTGCGGGAATCTTGCCATATAGGCCTAAAAAGGTCATAATCTGTATGTTATAGCGCCCTCTATATGCCTATTTCCCATAGAAAGACGTGTAAAACTAGATTTTATGAAAAATCATATTTGCCCGCAACGAAATTTCATCAAATTTACCCAGGTTGTAGATACTGGTATAAATACTCCAAATCAGTTGTCAAAAGTGTGTCGCCGTTGATATTTTTTGTTTTATTCTCGTTTTTTCATAATAAATGAGACTCTCAAACAGCTGTGACCAAATACTGAAATGAGACTATTCTAACCCCTGTACATATCCTCTGAAAGTTTTAAAATAAGGTGTCCAAATTCGGAAGCCTTGCGATGTGAATAATGCATTGAATTGCCATTAGAAAATAAACATTAACAAGTATCACAGGTGTTATCACATATAGATTTCAGGATTTTATTCCTTATTGTGGTTTCGTTTTACCAAAATCCACACATTTTTATTCAATTCCAGCCCATTTTAGGACACTTTATGTTATTTCTCTGCAATGGTACATGACTTTTACTTATGTGGATTTTTCTTCAAAATTAATCACAAATCTGGCATCCATTTTCCTGCATATCAAAAAGTGCTTGAAATTTTACACTGTTAAAAATTTCCGTAAATTAAGAAAACAGATTTTCCGTAAATTTCTGTTTTAGAAAACAATACAAATAAAAAACAAAAAAACATAAAATGTTAATTTACGGAAATATTTCACAAATTTCTGGCAGCAATATTTCCGGACTTTTTTTTTTGGTTCCGTAATTTTAAATTACGGAAATTAAAAATTCTGTTAAAATACACATTTTTTCCATAATATGAGACAAATTTCTGTAAAATTACTGTCAAAGTTCCGTTAATTGACAGAAATTTATGTAAATTTACCCTAAAAACGTCTGGAAATACTGCTGCCAGAAATTTCCGTAAATTTACGGACATTTTTTTTAACAGTGTACCTTTGCTGTCTTAATGCATTTGTTGCACAGAAAATGGCCGGCCATAAAAAAAAAATGTACAGCAAACTGATTGAATGCCAAGTCTGAGCATAATTTAGGTAAACATAAGTAATTTGTAACTCTTTTACAACTGGAGAATTTAATCAACATTGAATTAAAAGCCTTGTATAGTGGCATCTGCATTGACCGTGACCTTGTTTAAAATACAGCATCAGATTACTACTTAAGCCTCTTAGAACTACAAAGCCAATACACTAGGTGCACACAATCATTTATATCATTAAATCTATGATTAGATATGGACAGACCTACAGCTGCGGTCATTTATACTGCTTTTGATAGTAAAGTGAATGATAATTACAGTTCATCCAAGAGAGTTTAACTGATGTTGTTGTCAATAACTTGTAGCTTTAATTCATTCAATAATAGAACAAAATAGACCCTCTGCAATACGACGTCAAACTTAGCAATTAAAGACACTATCAGTGATTTGAAAACTATTTGAAATTTGCAGGAATAGCTTCAAAGTGAAGGATAAGTCTGTAGCATTCTCATAAGTTACCTTTTCCAACTGAAGAATTGACAGAAAAGAAAAAAAAAAAAAAAAAAAATTAAAAGCCTTGTATAGTGGCATCTGCATTGACCGTGACCTTGTTTAAAATACAGCATCAGATTACTACTTAAGCCTCTTAGAACTACAAAGCCAATACACTAGGTGCACACAATCATTTATATCAGTAAATCTATGATTAGTTATGGACAGACCTACAGCTGCGGTCATTTATACTGCTTTTGATAGTAAAGTGAATGATAATTACAGTTCATCCAAGAGAGTTTAACTGATGTTGTTGTCAATAACTTGTAGCTTTAATTCATTCAATAATAGAACAAAATAGACCCTCTGCAATACGACGTCAAACTTAGCAATTAACATAAAATCTTCTTTGCCGTACGGTGGAAATACCAAGAGTATAATAGATCACCTGTACAACTCTGGAGTTTAATAGCAGGTGTATGTATTGTAGTCATGTTATGTGGGTCACTTGCCCTACCGCATTGCTGCCTATTGCATATAGGGTCTATACATGATGTGTATTGTGTAGCCTATTTATGACTTTGCACAGAGCTCACCGTTTTAGCAAGTGTTTAAATGTTTTTAGGGGAACAATCTTCAGGTGGTATATACAGGGGGGGTTATTGATTGAATTTTATTTTTTAAAGGAAAGTTATTTTATGTTAGGGGTGTCTCCATATTTTGGGCTGGAGCAAAAATCATACTTGCACTTTTGTGAAATACCCCCAGTATTATTGAATAAGCCAAGAGCGAAACCGAATTCTTTCACGCCTCGTGCGTCGTCCTTGTTGTTATGCAACCAGTCTCGCCACATAAAAAATCCGCGCGTCACGAGTTATGTTATCATTGTTGCAGTTCCTAATTTGTCTAATCGGCTGATATTAATGCAGCAATTAAGCGAAAACCAACCGATGAAAGAAAACATGCCTCTAAAAAGATTCCCACATTCCTAAAACACACCCATTGTTAATTTTGCTTAAGAAAAGAGATATTTGAGTCAGAGTAACAGCATTTGGCATCATTTGTTGATGTTTTCACTTGCTAAATGCAACGAACGTAAAATACTCGCGTGTCTCAGAAATGTCATAAATATGCATAAGGACTTTCCAAATAGACGATATGTAAACCAAATATGGTGGTGCCCAAACTATGATAATGAAGTGTGTATGCTCATTATAATACTTTTGGTCACCTCGAATCTGGTTACGCTGTTTCAAGAAAGATGCGTCCATCTCGGATATATTTACATCATTGAAACATGATACAAATCACCTTTACTTTTGATAATAATAAACATATGTTAATTGTGGTATTTCCCCACATGACGTTGGGGTGTAAATCCAGCTAGCATCTGTCAGATCAAACATTTTAAATGTGTCTATAGAAGGGCGACCTTTTCATCCCTTCCAATAAATCTCTGAGTTACTCTTTATTTATTTTTACAAGTTTTTCGTACATTAATATATTTAAAATTGTCGGTATTTCAAAATTTGTGTTTCGGTTCATCACTATGCCTGCCTATCGTTCCTCCACAATGTTTTGAGGTTGATGTCCAACAAAACTGATTATCGGAAAGTGTTCATTGCATCGTCAAGGCTATCCTCTCTTGGTTAACCACATTTGACACCCCATGTCCATCACTTTCCAAAATTGAATTGCAAAGAAGCCTAATTACATTCTACTCATGTTTGATCCACTGATTTTCGGTTAAATAAGTCCCCAATGCCGATGCCATGACAAATATTAATAAAAAGTATGCAGATCAAAATTGGCAGCAAACCCGCTAACAACGCTTTCAGGCCAGTGCAACACGATATTCCTCTGTTTGATGACTGGTTAAGGATAAAAGAATTTCTAGCAACAAAAGCAAATATTTTCAATGGGTTCACGTGGTCTAGTGGATAAGATGGTTTGACTCATATCCAAAGGTCGTAGTTGCGAGCCCTTACGGCCAATGTGTTGTGCACGTTACTTGGCACGCACTTTATCTCCCTTGCCTCGCCACCCAAGCGATATTCGGTAACTTTTTATGGCGAAATATTACAATCTAAGTGCGTATAGATTGTGCACTGGCCATCTGCGTCTAGATGAAGCGAAATGATTGTGATGGATTTCCTGACGACAGCGTAATAATAATAGGCAACAGCGCCGTGATCTTAGACAGGCGCTCTATAAAAGCGTTATAATGTTATTATTATTATTCAAGTGCACTTTGAAAACTTGCATCTTTTTTCACTACCTCCTTACTAACCGGACCATTTATGATACAAATGACTGTTTCTGGTACATCTTTTGTTACAAAAAATGCAAACTTTGCAAACCGTGGGATCCCTGATTTTCAAGAAAGAGGGCAATATTTGCAACCCACAGGTAATAATCTGTCGTTTGTCTTGATATCCATAACATGCTTGATCTCAATTACAAATAGCTCTAAAATTCCACAGAAATTATTAGCATTTGTCCAAAAACGAGGGCACTAGTAAGTATTGTTTCAAAAGCCAAACGATTGTGCAATCTTGTGGCAAGATAAAGACTGACAAAAAGATTTTATTGATTATTATTATGTTTATTCTTTGATTCATAGTTGGATTGCAACAAAAGTAGTTGGCAACCTCTTGGTATGGTGGTAGCGATAAATGACAAACAAGGCCAACGCATTGGACCTCTACTGAACCTCCGCATTTTAAAGATGTGTTAGACAGTGCAAAATATTTTGGTTTCCGTCTTTGAGGAAAGATGAACACTTTGAGCCCATTTTTAAAGACTCGGAGGCAATATAAAGATTAAACAACCTTGACCTTTTGAACGATTTAACCTTTGGTGATGACGATTTGACATGTAAACGATTTTTGTCCTATATCGCCGTACCGTACGTTGTAGACAGTACAAACTATTTTTTTTAAAAATCCTTGTGACAAGGCCCAAGACGCTCGTGGTACCTTTTAACAGGCAATCCAGCAATTTTATGTAATTTGGGGAACGCCCTGTATTATATGGATTTACCCATCTCCTGGATTCCGCCCACACTTTCAGGATGGGCACCTCTGTTAAATTTGTTCATTGACCTTCATAGAACACAAATCCACTGAGAAAGGATACTCTGCTCTCAACGGCCACGTTGTGGCATCTGAATTGCTCCAGATGACCCAACTATCAGAGTGGTTCAACTTATGTAAAGAAATCATCCTGTAGACGTATATATGCAAGATCATTGCCCAGTTCAAAAATAGCGATATTTATTTCCATTAAAGGTCCATGCCCGATCGCTAATAGGCTCGTCCCCAGAACCCCATATTTTACTGGAAGTGGCCAAAATGTTGGTATCAGAAGAAAGCTACTATTTTTCTAATTTACCCTGTGAAATCTTAGGGCAAAAAGATGTTTGGTTTGCAAGTTATGAGTGAAAATGTGCTCCTTTTTGGTCGACCAATATTAAGTATATACACAGTACTTTCTTTACAAAATCACGTTTTTAGCTCTCACATGAAATATCGGCGCGAAACTTTACAGATGGAGTTTTGGGGTGAAAACCAATCTATCAAGATGAAAATTGCATATACTTAAATCGGACCATCCTCCTTTAAATAGGGTAAAACTCGATACCACTAACCATGACTTCTCTGGACTAACAGATGTCGTGTTTAAATCAATTGGAAAGATTGCGAATCTGAACATTCACGGTGTGATTTAGGCATTGTTTCTTGATGTGATATTTTTCCTTTAATGTTTTGTCAGTTTGCATGCCTACGTGGAATTGTTTGGTATGAATAAATGTGTCTAAAGAAGAGTTTTCTACGAGTTGTAAAGAAGATTATTATGTAGGTATCAGCGAGTAACTAGCTCTTTCATTGTTTATGTAAAACTTTAAAATAAAAGGTATGCAAAACAGTTTTGCCACTTCAGTGCAATAATGGTTTTTAAGTGCTTTCCGACTGCTAGTAATAAACCACACTAGCTTGTTGATATGTTCATAAGCGTTCACTTAATTGTTAATTTTTTTACCACTAAACACTACTGCGTTAAATTAAGTCTTAATTGAGTGATGTTCAAGTCGTATTCGCGAGCTGAGCGTTCAATGTACATGTAATGCATGACAACATGACATGATTTTGTGTTTTTTCTTTTCCCCTCTGGGTACTGTTGGACTAACTCCCCTAGATTTTCATGCTTGCTTCTTTATGGGTGTTGGAATACATCTTTCTTGTGTGTTAAATAAAAAAAAAATACCTGGAAGCTAAAATGTCCGACTTCGGGGGAAATTTATTAACTGGACTGTTAAGCCGCCAAACAGCAATTGGCAAATTTGTAACAACAAATGCTAATAAATGTTTTTCAAATATACGTGAAGGAGGGGTTGTAATTATGTATGACTTTTTAACCCAGTTGTTCGCATTTTTATTTCTTTATTACTGATATCTGAAAATTTGGTCACGCCACTGGTTCTCAGAACTGATAACCGCGAATTTTCGCTCACATGCTAGTTGACGGAAAACATCCGCCAAATATTAAATGTTTGACGAACACTGTTCACAGCATGAAGCGTAATCGTACATTGGTACTTCTAAGACAAATGTGTGATATATTGACGAAGTTTAAGTTATTGAAGCGTATTCGCTTTGACCCCGTTGCTGTCCCCTAAGGGTTTTTATATGTGTCAGTTTAATCACTCTCAGCTTTTTTTTCATATCTTGATATAATTACCATTAAATTTCTTCTACAGCTTGAAACAGCGTATGTGTAGGTTCGTGATGAAGATGTCTTTCCTTCCCCTCGTGTTCTCCTGTATAATGAAAAGATATCATGGTTATTGCAATGCCATATATAGGATTACTGTATTTTCATCCTAAAGCTAATGGGGCATTGTTTGAAAGTATCATTTATTATGACAAAATCAGAATAAAACAAAAACAAAAAATATCGACGGCGGACACAGTTTTGACAACTGATTTATATTATTAATTCAACTAGCTATGTGTAAATTTTATGGAATTCGATTCCGGGCAAATGTGACAGGTTTTTCTCTGGAGATTGGGCATATAGAGGGCGTTATAACATACAAATTACAACCTGTTAAGAATTATGACAATTCCCGCGGGTTTTGCGCAGATGCTAGCTCTTGCATGTCCCTACTTATATTATTTGTCAAAAAAGAAGAACCCCATATTTGATGGAAAACAAAAATTTGCTGTCATTCAAAGGACCGCTTATGTTGGAAACTTTTTTTGTTGTAATCACCCTAAGATCTCTCATTTTAAAATCTCGATTTTTTTTACTAAAAAAACACATTTTTCCTTTAGAAAATTATCACCCAATAACCCCAATTTATATGAGCATTTTTCACCCAAAGACTCTTACTCTTATTGCACGTTCTCTGAAGTGGCCGGCCTTACACCCGTAACCCTTTCATATGTAATGTCCCACTTTTCACCCAAATACTCTTATTTTGCCGTTCTCTGTCACCAAATGCCCTTGGTTTGGAAAGTGCCAGCCTTACACCCGTGTTCATTCATATGTCCCTCACCCGTTGTAAATGCTGCATACTGCTTTTGTCGCACTTAATCCATGAAAAAGAGTTTTAGGTGAAAAAAATTGTCGCTCAAATAGGTTTTTCAATCTAAAGACACTAACGAGAAGAGCCCAATATACTTCACACTTAAGTGCCTCCATGGGGGGGGGGTCCATAGTACCCAACCTTTTATTTTTTTCCAAAAAAAATAAAAAATATTTTCGAACTCTAATTTTTTTTGTAATTGTGTACTTATTGATGCGCTTCTTTCCATAACAAATTGGGCTAAATTCTAGACCGTTAATGAGATATTAGCTGGGGTCCCTAGGAACCCCCCCCCCCCCTTAGGCACCAACTGGAGTGTGATTTTAAAAATCAAAATTATCAAACCCTGTTGCCAGCAATCTTTTTTGCTTATGTATGTTCATATGCATACACAAATTAATTACATAATCAGAAAAAATAATAACCCTTTCTGTGCTGAAAAGAAGCGATTCCCACATCTGGGAGCGACTGCGCGCCATTGCTCTACAAACCTAGGCAAATACCCTGCACCACAAAAATCCAAGAATGACAAAATGGTAATGTTTGTGTTAATATTTGTAAATTGGTCCTTCTAAAGTAGAAATAAACAAATTTTCATGTGGTATGCTTGTGAAGCAGGATCGCGAAACATCATGCTCCTCTTTTGAGCGATTTTTCCGGATAAGCAGCGAGAAAAGGGAGCAGAGTATGTAACAGGTAGAGGATGTTAAGAGTAACAAGTGGGGTAAAGAAGGTGCAAACTCTGGGGGACGAGGGTTTTAAAGCATTTCAGAAAAACAATGATTTTCACCTAATTCCATACTATAAACCGAACCCCATTTATATTGCACTTGGCCTTTGTCTTAATGCCCCCTCAAATTGGTATGAGTTTCATTTAAATTTTTCCATCGGAAAGTGGTTTTTCCTTAGGGGGGGGGGGGTTCCATGGAACCCCCCCCCACCCCTTAGGCACCAACGTGAGTGAAAACACCTTAGCCTTTAATTTAGCTGTTTTATCACTTCTGAAAGTTTTTCAAATTAATGTTAAATTAAATTTTAAAAACACTCCATTACTACACACGTTAAATACCATTAACATCATGTGAGGAGTACATGGGAACCGCAAACGTTAACAACGTAGGTCAACTGCTGACTGCAGTAAAACGTTAAGCACATTTTATTTCCCACTGGTCACGTTCTACCAATTCTTTTAGTGGACATTAAAGTGTCCAAAAAGCATTTGTATCCTAGAAAATGGTAAGTTGGGTTCAACAGAACAGGTTCAAACGCCTTACGTTTGTCTGCACACGTTTTTCAATTGCAAAACACGTATCCAAATGCACATAATAAGTGGCACTCCAACGCCCGTTATCAAATGCATTTAGGTTTAAGTTGCCAGCCTTACACCCGTGTCCATTCATACGGTATGTGAATGTCCCCACCCGAATTGTAAATGGCCTGCCAATTTGCTTTTGTCCGTCACTTAATCCAATGAAAAAGATCAGGGAATGTCGCTCAAAAGAGGTGTTTACAATCTAAAGAACACTAACGGGAGAGGCCACTATACTTAAGCTTTTTTAAGCACATAATCTGATCCAGCTGTAAATTAACTTTAAATAACTTTATTAATTAATACACACGATAAATCCCATTAACATCATTTAGGAATAGATGGGAACCGCAACGTTGACAACATAGGTCAACTGCTGATTGCAGTAAACTTAAGCACCATTAAGTTCCCACGTGGTCACGTTCTACCAATTCTTTTAGTGGCCATTAAAGTGGTCCCCCAAATCATTTGTAAGTTGGGTTTTTCAACGTACAACCGGTTAAAACGCTTAGTCGTCTGCACACGTTTTTCATTGCAAAACAAGTCTCCAAAGGCACATATATTTGCAACTCAACGCACACCCTGTTCACGATGACTTCAAGGTCTTCGTTTGGCCACCAAACCTGTAAGAATATCTAGATAATAAACAGAATAAAAAAAACATTAATGCCATTTATCGGAGGCTGATAGCTTTAAGATTTAGAATTGATTGTATGATTTTTATTCAATGCTGAACTTTCTGACATGTTTACTCGTGAATGATTTTCTTTGACATTTTTTTCCAGTTTGCTGAAATCCATTTTATAAAGGGGAAAGGCATTGCATGCAACCGTCAAATTTGACCAAGTGATATATGCAGGCAATATAATAATAATAAACTTGGTTTTGTGAAATTCCAGTATAGATTTCAGTGTACATGGCTCAAATCAGTGTATTCGATCTAATATTTAAAAAAAATCGCATGGTTCAAATCAGTGTAATCGTTATAATATTTAAAAAAATATCACATGGCTCAAATTAGTGTAATCGCTATATAATAAACAATCAATGGCTAAAATCAGTGTAATTGTAATCGTTATAAAATTGTAAACATCAATGACTACGGCATATTTAATTTTGTTTAAAATGGAAAATAATTTTCGATTTTTCTTTCAATTCAACAAAATCAAGGCAAAGTATAAGAGTGTTGTTACACATTGTCCTTGAATGTCAGCATCAACCAATGACGTCCACTTAGCCACTTAAAAGTATATTCAAATGCTCAGGATACACCCTGAAAGGCTCAATACGTTCGCCTGGGGAGTTTGCTATCAAATCCTAAGACCAGCTAACGAATTGCACGACCAAAACAAGGATGCACTTTCAGCACAGTAATGGGGGAATTATCTACAGTGAGACTTAATTCGCAAATGGAGCCCGAATTTTACGCTACTTAGCATGGAAGAAAGCAATGAAGCACCGGTGTAATTAGAAAAGGCAAGTTTAAATTTTCACAGTGTATTGTACAATAATTTTACAGCCGTGTTAAACACGTTTGTATTAATAGAATTTACGTGTATGCAACAATCCCATGCATGAAACACTTACGTAACCTCTGCTCAAAAATATAAAATATGTAAATACGACATGGGTAATAAATGGAGTAGATGACCTAATATATGTGTCAGGTTTCTCTCTGTTATCCTTTGGTATCCTATCGTAATAGATTTTCATTTTAATTAATTTTAATCACCAGGTGTTTTTTCAGGGTTAATTCCAGCCTTCTGACTAGAATATTTTGTAATGTTGTGATAATCAATCAATGTTATAATGGAAATCTTTGTAAACGTTACAATAGTCTAACAATGTTACAGATGGACATATTAATTGGTGAGGGCATGGAGTAAAGCTCGTATGAAATGTATATTAGACATCACGTGTATTCACAGTATGGCCGTTTTGGTGAAGTGGTCTTATTATATTTTAAGAGAGGGATATCTACTTTGCCCTTTGGCTACTAGTTCATTCTTAATTATGAGTCGTATTATAGTAGATTCCCTTTCGCTAATAACCACACATTTCAAAACATAACCCCCAAATTACAAACGATTTCTGACGGACATGAACATTTTATTTTGCACTTATTGTACTGAAGTAGTTTTGTTGTTTCTGGCTTGGACTATGCATAAAGAGTACGTCAGTGCTTGAATAGTGCTTTGTTGGACCAGAGGGAAAAGAACTTAAAAGGAATCCAATGTTACATCTTGAGGCTGCCGGATTACTGACAGTTTGCTGTCATTTCTTACGGAAAAGGCGTTGGTTGAGTATCTAAATACCAACCCCCGTTTTATCGATGTGAGAAAGATAGAGCGGCGATCGGTTATTCACACGTGGCCATAATCAAATCCAAGGGTGTCCTATAAGCCTGTGGTAAAGCCCTTTTAATCGTTTCACTGAGGAACAAGTTCTGCTTGTTCTCATCATAGCATTAAAAAATTGTAGAAAGTCACTTATTTTTAGTTAATAAGAAATTCTGGAAAGAGCGTATGTCCATCGAAATGGCATGACCAGTATCATTGGCCAAACGAGTCATAACTAGCTCAATTTCTGCTCGCAGAAATTAATTTCACCGAGCTGAAATTCTATCCAATCAAAATTAAGTCGAGCCGGTTTTAACCAATGAAAAGGGCCTTTTTTTGGCGAGCTGAAATCTTTGAACTAATTTCACCTTGCCGAAATTAATTTCTGCGAGCAGAAATTCATTTCAGCTCGCTGAAATTACAACCAATCAGGAATCGGTTTTTAATGCGAGGCAAAATTAATCTGGCCAACTCGTTCATAAGTAATACATTTCAGCTCGCCGAAATTCATTTATGCTCGCTGGAATTACAGCAATAGGAAGACAATTTTTTCAGCGGAGCCTGAAATTCTAGCAATGAAAAGCAATGAGTTGCTGATCGCCGAATGAATTTCGTCTCGCCAAAATTAATTCAGCTCACTGAAATTACAGCCAATAGGAAGACGTTTTTTTCAGCGAGCTGAAATTCCAGCCAATAAAAGCATGAATTTCTGCCGCCGAAAGGAATTTCGGCTCGCCAAAATTAATTTCGGCTCGCTGAAAAATTCATGCCAATAGGAAGAGGTTTTTTTTTCAGCGAAGCTGAAATCAGCCAATTAGGGAAGACCGTTTTTTTTTTTTCAGCGAGCGAAATTCCAGCCAATGAAAAGCAATGAATTTCTGCTCGCCAAAATTAAGTTCTGTTCGCTGAAATTCAGCCAATAGGAAGAGTTTTTTTTCAGGAGCTGAAAAGCCAGCCAATGAAAGCAATTGCATTTCTGCTCGCGAAATGAAATTGGCTCGCCAAAATGAAGTTCAGCTCGGCGAAATTACAGCCAAAGGAAAACGTTTTTTCAGCGAGCTGAATTCCAGCCAATGAAAAGCAAGAAAGTTCTGCTCGCCGAAATGAATTTTGGCTCGCCAAAAAATTTACAGCTCGCTGAAAATTATAGCCCAATGGAAGACGTTTTTGCAGCGAGCTTGAAAATTCCAGCCATGAAAAAGCAATGAATTCGTTAGCCTCGCCGAAAGGAATTTCGGCTCGCCAAAATTAATTTTGCTCGCCTGAAAGTACAGCCAATAGGAAGACTTTTTTCAGCGAGCTGAAATTCCAAGCCAATGAAAAGCAAGGAAAATTTCTGCTCGCCGAAAAGAATTTCGGCTCGCCAAAACTAATTTCAGCTCCTGAATTGAAATTTACAGCCAACATAGGAAGGAAGACGTTTTTTTTTCGCAGCTGAAATCCGCCCAATAGGAAGACGTTTTTCAGCGAAGGCTGAAATTCCAGCAATGAAAAGCAATGAACTCTGCTCGCCGAAATGAATTTAAGCTCGCCAATAATTAATTTATGCTCGCTGAAATTCCGCCAATAGGAAACGTTTTTTTTTCAGCGAGCTGAAAATTCAGCCAATGAAAAGCAATGAACTTTGCTCGCCGAAATGAATTTCGCTCAGCCAAAATTAATTTCAGCTCGCTGAAATACAGGCCAATCGGAAGGACGTTTTTTCAGAGAGCTGAAATTCCGCCAATAAAAGCAATGAATTTCTGCTCGCCGAAATTACTTTCGGCTCGCCAAAATTAATTTCAGCTGCTGATGAAATTAACAAACCAATAGAAAGACGTTTTTTTCAGCGAGCTGAAATTCAGCCAATGAAAAGCAATGAATTTCCTGTCGCCGAAATGAATTGTCAGGCTTGCCAAAATTAATTTTGCTCGCTGTGTAAATTCCAGCCATAGGAGAAGACGTTTTTGTTTCAGCGAAGCTGAAATTTGAAATACCAGCAAATGAAAAGCAATGAATTTCTTGCTCGATGAAATGAATTTCGGCTCGCAACATTATTGCGGCGAGCAAGAAATTCATTTGCTTTTAATTTTGGAGGGCAGGAAATTCAGTACTTATGACGGGATATGGCCCAGTGTTGAATTTCGCGAGCCCCGGGGGGAAAAATTCATTTCGGCGAGGGTCAAATTATTTCAGCGACTGAAATTAGGGTTTTCAAACATTTCTGCTCGCTGAAAAAAAACGTTATTTGATGGTCAGGTGCCGCCTAGTATATAGGTGAATGGATACATTTCTGCTCGCTGGAATGAATTCTGAAGTTCAGCTCGCTGAAATTAATTCTGCGAGCGCAAATTGATTGAGTAGTTATACTAGTTTGGCCAATGATAGACCAGCAACGTTTTATATCCAGTCTCTGACAGCAAAACAACAACGGGCAAAAAGTTAAACACCAATTTGTGGATATTTTTGGTGAGACGCGAATGGGAAAAGCATTATTCATTGGGAATCGTCTTCTATGATTTAAACAAAGATTGGTCACCTGATTTCAGTTTGCCATTTGTAGTACAAAAACATAATCTTCGAAATGCGTGCATTCTTTGAATCCCTTAAAACTTAATGTTGCAAATTGCTTACAGTTGTTCTAAGGCATTTTTATTTTCGAATCATCGGGACTTTACTCTATGCAGAAGTCGATCATATGGATTCCGGTCATTTGAAAAATATGGTTCAGTTGATTCATGTTATTTGTATCCAGATGAATATCTCATATTCCTGACACTGATACAGATCGCTGAGGCTTTATAAGCTGAACCACAAACCGATAAAGAAGAGTAATCCGGAATCTGAGGTTCATCATAATCGGCTTCAACAGGGTTTTGTGTTATGGTAATCGTTGGGTAGTGGTTCCAACATTCCAAGACATTCTAACAATATCTATCAAAAAAGACGAGTTTCGTCCTCGTCGAATCGCCGATATTCCAACATTTTTAAGCAATATTTAAGGGTTTCCGTTCGTAAATCAAGATTTTCAATCAACAATGTCAAAGCACCAAGCCCACGAATCCCGATTGAAACCCCTGCTTTATCGCCGATATTCAAAGATTTTCTTGCGAAATTCCAAGCTTCTCAAATTCTGGTTCATGATCCACTCTTTGTTTAATTTTCAATTAATACAGATAATCCAGGAATTCCGATCGAGAAATATGTTTTATAGGCTCTCTCCAAGTATACAATAAATAGATCAACCTTGTTTTTCGATTGAAAAATTGGAATATCGAGTTGAAAATCGTTCATTATCTGCGATAAACGTGGACTGTCGGTCAAGAACCCCCTCTGCAGCCATAGTCCGAGCTCCATAGACGACAACGGAATAATGTGTTGTGTGAGGAGTCCCCTGAATCGCCCTATTTTTAAAAGCTACAGTTGGACTATGATTCCGAAGGACTATATCTCCTGCCAGGCTGCCACGCCGTCCTTAAATTTACAATTACTGATTATTTTATTGGAAAACTGGGAAGTCGATCGATAATCGCGTTTTATCCATATTTTTTTAATATCGATTGATTGTATCACGAACAAATACGTTAAAGACAAAATAATACTTTTTATTAATTATTTAATTCTTTTTTAACTGCATACCTGTTGTTTTGTTCCCAGCCGTAGTTGGAGTAAGGGGATTATAAACAGGTGTGGTTGGTGTCGGTTCAGGTGTAACTTGTACTGCAAAGTGATAAATGTCATTGTCATCTCCCATAGTCGAGCGGGCAGTCTTTGGTGGCGCTGTGGTACTCTGTGGAGGCCAAGATATCCGGTCTGTTCAAAGAAATACATTTAATCTTGGTTTAATTGTTTTTAGGTACTGGTTACTAAAACTAAGTTCATGCACACTTTCTTAACAAAAATGTTAGTGCCCACGGTCGGGGGGGGGGGGCAATTCCTGATTTTGAGGCAGATTTTGCCGGTTTTAGGTGGTATTGAGTCAAATTTTCCTGGTTGTAGGTGAAAATTACCTGGTGAGCAGGCAAAAATGGGCTGATTTAACATGATTTCCAGCTTTTTCTTCCCGGTCAAAACTATATCGGGGGTGGCAACCTGCCCCTGATCACACCCCCCCCCCCCACAACACCCACCTTCCCGCATGTTACATTACTGCCCAAGGGCAATGGTTTCCGCCATGTCCCTAGCCGTTTTGTTATGGGGCCAGATTTGTTAACTCTAACGGTAACCAAACACCAACAAACGTCAAGCGATTGTAGCGGTTGCGTCATCAAACAAAGATACGTAATGGGCACGATATCGCTGCTCAGGCTAGCGACATTGGGGCCCTGGTTTGAGATTGACCTGAAGTTCTGACTTATCTCCTTCCGCTTCCCTTAGTCATTTACTCCCTCCGGGGAGACCTTTTTCGAACTTCGACAAAAGCACCACGAACACGATACGATAATTAGCCTGCGTTAATAACAGAAATAATTAGCCAACAGTCCGAGCACGTATCCAAGATTCACCAACATTGTAAAATCATATTTAACAATGACTTCTTGCTTTTTGTCATCTTTTATATATATAGAGGTGTACTTGTTCTTTTGTCCGGTGTATACTTTATGGTGAAAATATCCTGAAAGTAATGTTTTTTTTTTCGTTCAACATCCATTTCACGTTGAATATATAGGAAAGTGTTTAATCCCTGGTATCCCACCCCTCCTAGGACACCAATGAAAGTGCACAAAAACTTGGGAGACTTTAATATTTAAAATGTTGAATATCATACAATGAGAAGGGGGATTTACATTTGTAAAGTGGAAACCATTATCTTTTAAGGGGTCACTATTCCTGAAGCCATTTTAAAACCGTAACTATAGAGGGAGCAATCGCCTTCAATGAATGTAGAGAGATCAGTTTACCTGCAAAATATAGCAAAGACAGGTTGAGGAAATAGAAATGAGGTTTAGAAAAACAGTAACGTGAGACAAACTACGTGAAAGTACGTCCCTAGGAGGACAGCTTTATTGAAAGGCCCAGATTTACGGCTTCATTTTACTCGGGCTCAGATCCTTAGATGATTTGGATATACGGACATAAGACATATTCTTGTTGTCGAGAAGAAACAAACTGTGGGGTGTCATCATAGAATACCCCATGGACCCAATTTTGCTTTTTCTGAATGTTACACCTTTTGGGTGCATGTGATGACATCATTATGCCTTATTCTTATGATACGATTCCTTTAAAACAAGCAAGTTAAAATCCATTGAACCATTAATGTCCCCCCCCCCCCCACACACATACATACACCACCACCACCACCAGTTATTCTTTGTAATGTGCTGATAGCGATCACTTTACTATTGGTGCGTCTGTGCCCCAACACGTTTCAATTACTACTGTGAAATCTGATAGCGTGGGAAAGTAGATCAACTAGCCAACTGTACAACAAATTCCGTGGTCTACATTCACAAGTGCGTTTGTTCCGATTTTTGTCTCTATGTGTTTCTACTTGATATGGGAGCCTGACAATTGTATCCGCTGCGCAACAATTATTGTGGGCCAAGCACAGTATGCGGGTTTTGATGCTAGACGTGATACTGCATAGTGCAACACCCTATATCACTACTGTGGCTAATGTTAAACGCAAGTTATTTTTGCAGTGATCTTGGGAAAAAATGGATTTGGAAGCTGGAATTGCCGGATGCAATGAGAAAAGTGCGGCCTTTCAGCTGTATTCACGACAATCGGACAAGCACCTTTAGGCAATAGTAGAAAAAAGAAGTGCAATTCATAATAAATTATAACAAATCAATAACCGTTAGTTCCCGCAAATAAACTTGCACATTTTCTTGAAAATGAATTATATGTCCCTCAATTATCTTTTCCCCAATATCAGTGACAATGGATACACATAGACTTTCATCAAACCATGCAGCGCAAGCCATTCAACAGTCGGCGCCAGTACGCGGCGGAAAAACACTCCACGAAATCCTTTTCATCCTGGAGTGCAGGGCCATTGTCATATTGCCACGCAGTTGAAAAGGTCCAGGTGTTATCACCTCAGGTTGTGTAATGTTGGTCATGACTCAAAACATAAAATACTCGTCCCTTTAGAACAGAACTGGCTATGTCCATTTTTTGGCATTTTTGCTATCCATGGGATCAACGGGTGTGAGGCCTATATATCAACTTAAAAGAAAGTATAACATGAACCTTGTAATTACTACTACATAATTCAGATTTTCAAGTACCGGTACTGTTTTACTTTACTTTGGTATTTAAGTTTTTTATTTGGGTATTTTAAAGATATATACACACTTTAAAAAAAAAAAAAACAACTCGTCTATCTCAAAGTCATTTTTGTCCAAGCCAGTTCTGGGTTTCCTGTCCTCCTTCCAAAGCTAAATATTCAGTTTACATTATAATGTCGGTTTTGACCTAGTTTTCTCTGAAAACACGGTATCTTGAATAGGGAGTTAAGCAATAAGTTACTGATTTCTTTTCTTCTGCAACAAAGTGTTTAGGTCAACGCTTGCCCAGCATTTTCTTTCGTTATTTAGTTTCGTCTTGTCTCTTTTCGAATGAATGATGAAAAATACTGCAAAATTATTGAAGGCCCAAACTATAGAAGCGCAAGATTTATTTATTTGTGATTACGGCATAAAAAATTACTCAATCTGAATCGGGTGCACCAACACCTGACATCTTTTTCAACTGCGTTGACAATATATCAATAGCCCTGCACTCAAAGTTTAACGATCTGAATTTTTTTTCTCCTTCACATACCGGACCGATTGTTTAATATCTTTAGTTAGTGAGCAATGTTCGCTGAGGTCTATGTGTATCCTTAGTCCCTTTGATATTGGGGAAAATAAATTTTAGATGTGACAGTTTATAAGAAAATATCCAGTTTTGTAGGCGCTGAAACATATGGTTATATGACTTTAATTTTTTATTTTTAAATGATGCATCTTGGTAGCCCATATATAGCTACAACTACAGCCATAGAAGGAATACCCATTGGTCGATTTATTGGTGCGATTGGTGGATTAGAAGTGAATATACAAAAACAGAATGTCTATGGAATGTATGTGGTAATCCTGGTCAATAAATCGGATTAAATAGTGTAACGATTGATTAAAACCTACAACGAATATTTGAAAACGATGTTTCATTCACTGGCTACCTCTTTCAAGACACACTTTGTACTACATAATACCATCATGAGCTTTATTTTTATTTTTTTCCGTGGGCCACTATGGGTCGACCAAAATGGCAGTAATGTTACGGAAGATATGAATGCTTTAGTTTAATATCAATGATATAGTGCCATTTTCTGACTGATATAAATTATTTTTATAATGTGATTAGATATTGTTTCATAGATACGGGGACCTTTCACAAACGGAAAGTAAATTATGTCGAATGTACTTTTGTTTGCCCTCGAGATCATCGAAGCATGCGAAAAATACATTACATGCACCCACCTGAACATTTCAGGTATTTCTGCAGGTGACGCCTGGTTCACCTGAACATTTCAGGTAGTTCTCCAGGTGACTCCTTTGTATTTTCTGCATGCTTGAGTTGTTCTGGAGGCAGGTCTGGTCTGGCCAAGTTAACCTATTGACCTCCCGCGAAAGCGCCCTATATTCGCCTGCCCTATCGCTTTAAGTGTTAAAGCGAATACTCAAGGTCAGCGTTACGAACATAATTTGTTTCGGTTTGTTGGGATTAAGCTAATGGTATGACATGTTTTTAATTGGCAATAAACAAAATTAAGGTTAAAATACCACCCAATATTTGTTTAATCTTAAAACCCGCAAAGGCTAAGTAATCCAAAACACTTTATATATCGGAGTACCGACAGTGGCTTTAACATTATGTATAATGTTACTTATTGACACAGATAGTAGAGAAAGCCCTGAAGACATAGTGTGGCTTCTATTACGGTCATCGGAATGTGAAAAAGGTGACCTTGAATAAAATCTGGAGTCCTATTTACCTATGATGTGCTTAAGTCAATGTACCATGATCTTCTAAAACTGAATGCACTTTCGTAGCATTTTTGTTGCTAACATGACCGCATATTGATTTTCGTTTTGAATCGTCATTGCAAATGAAATTAACTTTTCCGTTAAGGGGTGTTGAATGTATTCATTTTGATCAATGTCAAGCAAAGAAAAACGTCAGGTTATTTGAGGTGATACCTTCTAAACACCACACTAGCCTGAATCATTTAAAAGGAATTCTATTTTCTTTTACTAAAAATTCTTTAGTTTTCGCATACGTTGTGCATATAATAAAAGAATTGTACACTAAGGTTGTTTTAGTTAAATTTGCATGTACTGAACCCATAGCACCCATATTCTTGTATAAGACTTCTATTTCTAAAATTTTACGCGGCACATATTCATGTTGTTGTTGTTGTTGCTGCACTCGAATCACTGTAGTGGAACACCTTAAAAGGTGATTCATGAATTTGTAAAAGTACAATGTATACTTCTATCGTAGAAGAGTCATTAGAATTCAACTCCACACTAAGCACTCATAAGATAAAGAACTAAATATGTCAAGATGTGATCGCTGCGTCGCGAGGTTGGATAGGGAGTTTGCATTATATTCATTCTAAAACATAGTTGAGTATGAATGTATGAAAAATTACCGCACTTCGTAACCTCCCACAGTGAAATATCTACTAAATAGATTGACTCAAGTCGCCGTATTACTACCATTGTTTTATTGATGTCACAGTTTTCACAAATTATTCTTTCATATCCGGGTTTTCTACAAGTTTCTACGTTAATTATTAAAATGTCACCATTCCACAATGAGAACGTGCTAGTGGAATGTCTGCTACTCAGGTAACTTTTCAGCCGGAAGGCATAGTGCTCAATTTGCCTAAATTTGAAATGAATTGAAGTATAGAGATTTTTAGGGCAACATTACCCTACTTCAATGATCGCAAGATAAATATAATAAAGACTTGGTTTTGGTCAAGCAAAGATTCTCTTTTTAATAAAACTTCATTAGCATGTTGTCGGTTTTGGGATTGCTGTTGTGGTGGTGTCATTGCTCTCTGTATTTCCTTACTGTAAAAACCAATTTGAAAAAGTTACTACAAGGCAATCGTCTCCACTAACTCTCCACTGGTGAAAGTAGAACACATCATGACAAAATATTTATTTGAGAATTTCCTTGAAAATCCGCTTAATGTCAAACGCACTTAGGGCCGTGATGTAATATACGTTCAATTCACCTGATCTTTGGTCGTTGGTTTATTTATACCAGTGCATTTCATTTGGCATTTGTATTTTGCCGCGGGCCTCTTTTCTCAGTGGATTTGCACGAATTGTAAATTCACACTATTCTTACTACCACCATTAAAGCAGACGGATACGCTATATTTCATAGCCATATCTTTGACCTGTGAATGAATAATTGTTCGAATTGGATTAACCAATTATTAAAACTAAAAAAGATCACTAAAGGTAATAAATACAAACTTACACTGTTGTTTAACAAAGTTGTGTAAACAAATTGTGTATTCTTTACACAATTACACAACTATTTTGAAAAGCGCTGGTAACGCCATTCCACCATATCATCCCTGACATACAAGCACGACCTAAGTAACCCCAAAGTAATGTTTTAATTTAGAATAAAGATATTTTGAGCATATCTCTATTGGAAATGGATAATGGTCTGGGAAATTGGATTTTGAAAGCGTCCGTGTGAAAAAATCGACGAAGTGTGTGTCTAGTACAGTTCAACGTTATAACTTCAAGGATCTTGGTTTTTTAAAAGCTGACTCAGAGATTTATGAATATAATTTTTTTAAATATATTATTAAAAATATAACTGGAACTAAAGATAGTCCACCTATAATGCTCATCCAAAGTGTGAGATGAATAGGAGTTTCGTTTGATGCAGTACACATTTATGTGTAGTAACAGTGCCATAGGATACTGTGATAACAAAAGTTCCGGATCGGAATTTTAAACAAAGATGTTGATTTCTATATGAAGGACTTCGATTTGAGCTTAGCTATTTCACACAGGATTTAGTATATGGACAAGTAGTATGTACATGCAAAAAGAAAAAAAACACAATTTGTTTAGAAAAATTGAGGCGCCCTCATCGGGAAAATCTCTGAGTCGGCCTTTAATGTTTGCCTTGGATTACTGGTATTACAAGTATATACTGTGGTGTAAGTGTAGGGATGTTAACACGTGTACTGTCCCCAATTCCTTCCGGATAAGCTTTCTGTATAGGCATTACGAGTTATCCATTATAATGGTCTGAATTATAAAGGTCAACGGTAGTGATTTTGGAAAGTCTCATTTATTATGACAAACAACTAGCTACATTTTGCACAAACTTTACGAAATTTCATTGCGGTCAATTTTTGGGGGGGCTTAAACATCTAGTTTTACAAAGATCTCTATGAAAAATTGGCATATAGAGGGAGCTATATCATAAATTTTATGATATTTTAACCCTATATGGCAAGATTATCGCAACGGATTTTTTTACAGAGGTAAAAAATGCATATCCCTACTCACAACAGTTGTCAAAATAGTGCCGCCACTGCTTACGATTGCTCTAAAATTAAAATTAAGAGACAATTTGCATAGGGTCTGCTATGCTTTACCTCTGTAGACGAGGCTCGAAACATGATTCTGAACTACGGAAAAATGTTTTTCTTTCTCTTCTCCTTTATCAAGGTTATATGTTGCCATGGTTATAGGATCGTGGAGAAATGTAATTTATGTCTTCGTTTATTTTATATATATATATATACATTTTTGACACAAATGTTTTTCCAATACAAAATTTCATGGACAATCTTAAAATCATGGGTATATTGTTTTAAATGTGTTCTTGGTATTTTATTAGGTCACACAGTGGTACATAGACCCTGGTGATCAAAGCCATTTGCCATTCTTCATCAGCATCAAAACGTCATAGAAAATGCGACCCGTATATTTCGTCTTCTGTACAGTAAGACGAGCATTTAGGCAACCATTTTAAAAACAAACTGATTCTGAAATTGTAACTCCCCCAGGTGATCTTGGAAACGTGTTTATGCATTACACTCTTAAACTACAGTGTATAACCCTCTGATAGACAAACGTATCCGTGAAGGTACTGATGAGTGAGGGTGCACTTTAAAAAAAAAACATTTTGACCTTTTTTTTTATATATGTTCACCCGTAATAACACTTAAGTGACAAGGGGTTTTTCACACTCTCCCGTTTGTGTGCCAGGGGGGGGGGGGGGGGGGGGGGGGGTGCCAACGGACCTACCCCCCCCCCCCCCCCATAGGGAAACCACTTTCCCCGGGGGAATTTTTGGACGAAGTTTATACACATGTGAGAGTCAATAGACCACAACCCAAATTAGCAAAAAAAAAATGAATTTGTTATTTGGGCGGAAAATTAGGGGCAAAACATTGTTTTCAAAAAAACACGAAAAATTGGCAAAAAGACGGGAAATTTCGAATGAGCTTTGCGCTTCACATCAAACTATTAAAAAACACTTATTTTTTGTTGATTAATCTAAATGACCCAAATAACATATATTTAACACAAAAAACTTGCAGTTTTTGGGAATCCTGTATTTTTTACGGGGGTTGCAAAATCCACGTCATTTTCCCATAGCCTTGTACAGTAACGGTTTAGCAAACGGTCAACAATGTGAAATTGTATTTGTTTTCAGCACCTAAAGGGTTAATTATTTTACTTGTTACTAATATTGTTTTTACTAATATGTATGTGATGCGTGAACAAATATCAGCAACAAAAAAAAGGGTTGGTTCTTTGATTTTATAAGATTCTCAGATGGACTTCCGTTAGTGCCCAGAGGGGGGGTTCCACGGGACCCTCCCATAATTACTCCATTAACGGCTGGCGGATTTTAATTATTTTGGTTATGAAAAGAAGCGCAATTTAAAGCAGACAATACAAAAAATTCGGCCGCAAAAATCCCACGCGCAAAGCGGCCAGCGCCGGCGAGAGGAAACAAATTTGGAGGGTCCCTAGAACCCCCCCCCCCTTGGCAATTAAGTGATAAGCAATTGCCGTAGTACATTCAAGACACCACGGTATTAACAAAAACACCCATGATTTTGGGTCTTCATTTTGTTTTGATTTATAAAAAAAACATCCTTGTGTGCAAGATTGATACTAATTTCACCAAAATATAAGTACCACCCAAGACTAGAAAGAAGAGTAATACACATTGCAACGTTATTGCTACAATGAAAGTTTTGATGCCTTTCTTCTACTTTCACCATTGCACAGATCTTGTCTCGGAGCACAGAACTCTGAGCCGAACCAGCAGCCCAGATAGTTGCTTGAATTCAATCTCGTTCCAGGCCCTGAACATTAAGAAGAACATAGAAAACAAAGATCTTATTAGAATGAGTATCTTGAAATTATGATTTTGTCATAGCGACTTCTACCGTGACTGGTGTAGTTGTTTATACAAAGATTTTGACAGAGATTTGGAGAATGGACTTAGGGACATAAGTGTTGAAAACTGTTGTAACAATAGAGTTTTCATAAGGCTCAAAAGAAGTTCTTCTCGAGGTTGGGAAATTTTGCGATGGGAAATTGAGACTTTGAGGCTCGTTACATGCACCAGTAAGGCCATTTATTTTAAGGTCCTTCCCTTAATCTAAATGGTAGCTATAATCCATTCATTTTACAACAACCTCTCGAAACTCTTACATTTCCACAAAGATCCATATCTTTATAGACGTTATAAACATTAAAGGTCGTTTTCAAAAATCTGCACTTTTTTATTAAATTTGAAATCATGTCAAATTGTCTTTAAATGCACATTTTTGTATTTGTATCATTATAAGAATTAAAACATGTATGGTTTGTCTAGCTTCCAACCTTCATTTACACAGCTACAGCCCTGATAAGTTCAAACTCATCCTGGGGCAAAACTTATGTAATGCTCAGATTTTGTTGAAACTGGTATGAAATTATTGCTCTGGTCACACTGAAGCAATAAATGAATTTAATTATTTAGGTTACAGCTCTGTGTATAATTTTGAGGTCAAGTTTTAGTGACCCCTATAAACCACGTAGGCCTATATTATATTTTGACCACTAATTACCCAACAAAATGCCAAATATTGTAAAATAAGGCAAGACGAACAATATGACGCCAATTTCAACAAAATCGGAACACTGGATAAGTTTTAGCCCAGGATGACCTTGAGTCGGAACTTAGACAAACTATACATTTTAATCCTTATAACGCGATCAATATATCGGTGTGCAATTAAACACAATATCACCTGATTTCAAAATTTACCTTGTATTAATACCCCCTTATTTTACAAAAATTCCCTATATATAAAAGAGGTTGGACCCAAAAACTCCTTCCCTTTCTCGGAGCTTCTTCCCCAAACTTCGAGAATAGGATTCTCATTTATAACCCTATTAATGCGTCAACATTTATTTCGCCACAAAAGGGGGAAATGCCACATATATGGTTAAAATACACATGAATCCAAATTTATTCATGAATTAATATGACAATGATTAGTATGGTGAAAGATATACACACTCTTCTAAGTAGTCAGTTCATCCAATTTATACATTTTTATCGAGTTGTTAAAACGTTTTATTCCTAATTGCAATTCTTTAAAACGGAGGTCAGGTTAGAGACAAATTAAATCAGCTTAGGTTTTGTAAAACACGAGTAAAAAATACGTGACTGTATGGATCCAAGTATTATTAGCGTGACAGCTCTACCTGCAGCACGGACTGACTACGTTGCTGGTGTACCCGTGATTGACACTCTCAAATTCCTTCATTACCTGTTCTAATTATGATTATTGAAATAGAGGTCTCTCACCTCAATCATGCATAGCCTATAACAAATGGTGTTAGTTCCCGTAGTATTCGTCATTCAGATCAATTTAATACCCGACCTCAAAGTACTATTCAAAGTGTGACCCATACTTTTATGCACACATATCCAACAAGCATGTCGTTCTTTAGATTTAGAAAGTCTCCAGAAATTTGGAATGGACTTTGCCATTCCCGGCAAGATAGCCGCTAATCCGAAAGGTGGAAGACCTTAGGCAAACCAAAACATCCACGAATGAGTAAATCCATAAGGTATCACACTGGCTGCAAAAAAAAATAAAAAATCTAGCGGCAACATGTACATCTTTGTTCACCTTTGAAATCATAAGCTCTGACGCTAACCCTAATCATACACATTACCATTACCTTAACCGTAACCCTCCCGTAGTCCCAATGATAATCATAGGCCAAAATTAGCAGTTCACGCGTTGGTGGACGCGCTGCGTGATCTATGAATATTCTGCCTTATCAAGTGTGATAACTTTTAATAGAAGGTTGACCCCCCTCCCTTTCTACTATACAGATTGTATCCACTTATATCAGTATTTCCACATGAATATAAAGTGTAGCTAGGATTCTTATCACTTCTAGATTTTTTTTCACTTAATTTAATTGGGTTTTGTTTTGGTCTGTGCCTGTCACATATATTGCATTTTACTTATTGATGCTTCACTACATGTATATGGTCTTATTCTTGATCGTGTTTACCATTTTTTGTGTTCTCTGTCTCCTGCGTATTGAATCATTAGCCCAGAGAGGTTATAAGGGCTTTCCTTTTGTTTTACGGCTTTCTGACAACAAATATAAATGTAATTCTGAACATTCGCATTTAGCCCGTCAAAATCGATATACAAATTTTAGCAAAACAACTTCTTTTCGTGAAAAATTACGGTAAACCCTAAAACTTAAGGTAAAATATCTGGCAACTGAGTTGCCAACATTTTACCGTAAAATGCACTCGGTAAATGCTGTATTTTTTTATGGCTTGTTTACGGTATTTAACCATAAAATTACGGTCAACCGTAAAATTTGAATGTAAATAATCGCAATTATTTTAAGGTTTCACCGTAAAAATACGGTGGATCTTTTACAGTCAACCTTTCAAGTTAATATAAAGTGTGCTTTAGCATAGCATTTTACTACTTATTAATGCTTCGCTAGGTGGAAAATAGACTAATATGTTCACAGATCTTACTCTTACAGAAAGGCCAAACAAATTCACATTGATTTTTATATGTTAGACTACTGCGTTTTAATTCAAAAACCCAGACTGGTTGGATTAATTTTTGTTTTGCTTTTGTTTGGCAGATTGAAACTTTCACCTATATTTGATGTAAATATTGCCCGCACTCCCTTTTAAATGCCCGCTGTGATATTTTTTTAAAGGAAGAATTAATATAATATATGGAACATTTGTGTGCATTTATAGAGTAACTCGATGTATCTGCAATCATTGTTGTGGTCGGGTTCTATGCTTTACATATTTTTTTTTTTAATTACGGGGGGAAGGAGGGGAAAACAACTATTAACCTTAAAACCCATAATATAATTATACTAAACAAGATTAGTACCCGGTCGGTTGTATTTTTTAAAGATATGTTGTTCATTTGACGTCAAATAATGGTCTTTTGAGATCACAAAAGCAAAATGATTTTTCTTCTGCTTTTGACATACCGTATTATATTTATGCATGCGGCAAAGACAGTCTTTCAGACTCTATTATTTGTTCACATTTAAAAATGTAATTACAAACAAACATTCTGAAATGTTCAATTTCTTGTCAGGAAGTATTTATAACTAAGGAGCCTTGAAATGTGAAGTTGCTCGATTCAACGGATTTACCAATGTAATTACTAAGCTATTTTGCTCAGATGAAGATGTAGTCAGTTGCTACCTTTGAAATTTTCATCAATCAATTCTTATTTATGTGGCAGCTAATAACACACTGCAAGAATATTGTGGAAAATTTCACTCAACATTGTTCCAATGTTGATTGAGTACCACCGGTTTCACTAAGAGTTTGATAATTTATATTACTTAAACGTTGGACAATTACATTTCTTCACCTTTGAATATCATTATTTAAACATTTTGCCTAATATGGGAGCTATAAAGTGTTGAGCATTTGCTAAACCATTTCATTGGTCTTTTAATAACAACTGTTAGTGTAATTATTGTGAATAAACAACCAAGGTTTACGCTTGTGCCCAGTTGTATCTTTATAGCCGTTATAAATCTAAATAAATTCAACCGTTACAGATATTTCTATGTGCATACTCCAGACAGTTGTCAAAGAACCTATATAACGTTTAGCGTCATATTTTGACCGACCATTTTAATATTTCATTTTGTGTCAATTATTATATAAAATAGGGAAATCATTGTGAAGTCCAGAGAGATTATGCGTCAACGTTCAAGAAAAGTTCAGCTGAACCATTTCCAATCGGAGCTCATATAGCAGAATGCGTGGTGTTGGAAGAATGGTCTCAAATGAGCTTTAGAATAGATGACGTTTGTTTTCTCATCACTCAACGCATCGATTGACCTAAGCTTAAATATGCTGACGATAACACGGACAATTTGAGGAATTATACGAGGTGATATTATTTGTTTAGTGCGAATTGATTTCAGTATTGGCCCATTAGCATTTACATAGCGCCTTTTACGTGTATCAAAGTGCTTTACACTTATTATGAGGGCGATGCCTCGGTAAATAGATTCATCAGGAGTGTTCATAAATCAAGTAATAGAGTGTTCTCACAACAAATATAGTAGGAATCTACTCGTTCATCCTAAAGACAAACGAGACCCCTTGCAGACAGCCGAAGTGGTCTATGAAATTCCGTTTAAGAGCTGCTCCAAAAGCTACATTGGGGAAACAGGACGCCTCTTCCAAACTAGACTTGCAGAACATCAAAAAGAAACTGAAAAATTCAGCGCCAACGCTTATCAGGCCCAAAGAAAATCGTCCACCAACGTCCCATTTAAGTCAGCCATTACTGAACATGTAGCCGCCAACAATCATGTCATAGGGTGGGATGAGGCCAAGATCAATGACCAGGAACAAAACAAAACCACACGGTGGCTGAAAGAAGCCATATGGATCCGTAGCAGAGGGAAGCACACTATGAACAAAGACGAGAGGGCGTACAAGCTTGATCAGATCTACGACCAAGTCATCACCAAACGGCAACTACCAAATTCGGCAACACCAAGCCGAAAAGGTGTTGCCAACTTCTAATTCTTCCACACCATTCATACAGTGAACAAGACTCCTGACAGGATAGTCGAAATATCTGAGTGACTACTACAATTGTTTTCCTGGATTTGTTGTGAGAACACTATTACTTGAGGGCGATGCCTCTCATATTGGTTTCGTCGTCGTATCGAGTTGTCTTATATAGTGTAGCATTTTGTTTACTTTACTTATTTGTTTAGACTAGACCACGTAAATTGTCAGGACTTTTAAGGGGTGATAGAAACGGGATGTAGAAGGGGAAGGTATATGATTTGAATCAATATGCAATATATCGGAAATCTGAAAAAAACTGTTTCAAACATCGGAATTCTTTAATGATTTGCGAGTGATCTTTTAGTGGATAAAGTGTTTTTGAAGAATACAATCTGCGTAAGTTGTTCGAGCTCGGAGTGGTACCTATTTCGCGAGATGGTTTCAACCAGTTCAAGTGGATAGATGTTCCTGTTCTCGTTACTGCTATCTTTGGAATAAGTCAGCTGCTATTCATGCCAAGGTCGGTCCACCCAATTCACATAGCAGGAACCTGTTATAACTGGTAAATGCTATTGCTATTCAGCAGGTACCTGTTATAACTGACTCAATGTATACACTACATACAGTGCTATCATATCACAATAGTATTATCGCTTTATTCCGTAAAGCTAATGTAGGATTAATATCAATCACCTCCCACATCCTCCCTCGCTAGTGTAGTGGACAAGAGCTTCGATTTATAATGCAGGTATCACAGGTTCGAATCCAAACATGGCCTTTTTTAAAATAAATGTATTGCAATATTATTTTAGAGTAAAGAGAAAAGTCCAGGGTTGGAAATGCGCGTGTACAATACGTTAAGGAACAGTAACCCGTTCCACTGGTACCTGCTGTATAGCACTGTATGCAGTGTATACATTGAGTCAGTTATAACAGGTACCTGCTGAATAGCATCTACCAGTAAAAAGCAGGTTCCTGCTATGTGAATTGGGTCCAAGGGCATAATTCTGCCTTTGGACGGCGCTCAATGGGCAATATCTAGCAACTCCACATTTTGCACCTTGGTATAGAGAGGTAATCGAGATAAAGTGTCTTGCTTGGGGACCCCCACGGCCTTTGCATCATGGGCCGAGTGCTCTATTCACTGGACCACAAGAGCTTAACTCTGAGAGATTAGTGTTGTTGTTGTTGTTGCTGTTGCTGTTGTTGTTGTTGTTGCTGCTGTTGCTGTTGTTGTTAAACCACTCAAAACCACCGTAGTGGAACCCCTTAAAAGGATTGATGAATTTGTAAAAGTATACTTCTATCTATATAGAAGATTCATTAGAATTCAACTGCACACTGAGCACCCATAAGATAAAGATGTCAAGTTGTGATCGTTGTCTCGTGAGGTTGGATAGGAAGTTTGTATTATATTCATTCTATAACATCGTATGACACGAATTATGAAAAATTTGGGCACATCGTAACCTCCCGCAGTGAAATACCTACTAAATAGACTGACATCAAGTCGCCGTATTACTACCATTGTTTTATTGGTGCCACAGTTTTCACAAATTACTCTTTAATATCCGGGTTTTCTATAAGTTTCTAGGTTGTCGTCGTCGTCGTTGTTGTGGTCGTTGTCGTCGTCGTCATTATCGTTGTCACTGTTGCCGAGGTTGTTGTTGTCTTTGTTGTTATTCTTGTTCTTGCTTTTTTGTTCTTGTTCATGTTCTTGCTATATGCATTCATAAAAGCAGAACATTTATTTTGGGGAGGGGTTGAAGAATGTCAAGCAACGAAAATACATGTACATAAGAAAACTTCAATTTATTTGGGTCTCCACACTGAATAAATTTGAAAAGGAATTATATTTCCTTTAACTATGGATTTCAAATTCTTTAGTTTCCGCATACATTGCGCACATAATAAAAACAATTGAACACCAAGTTTATTTTAGTTAAATTTACATTTTCTGAATCCATAGCTCCCATTGAAACCTTTTTATTTCCTTGTATAAGAGCTTCAATTTCTAAATTTGACGCGGCACACATTCACAAATGAAATTGCTATCTTGCGTTGTAAGCTCAATTACATTTCTTGTAATCCGGATTTACATTCCTCAAATGTTCGCCCACTTCGCGCGCATCAATGAAATTGTAAATGATACTGAGGAAAAGCCGAATCTGTTTTATTCATATTTTCACCTTCAAATTCAATGAACAAGGGAGGCGCAGGGCATTCTACCTAAAATATACATGCGTTCCGTGGGCATTCTGAAATTGTTAACTGGCAGCGAGAAAGCTTGAATTTTCTTATACTTTTAATACCTTTGTTAATATTGTTTTTATTATTGTTCGTGTCCTCCATGCCGATCTATTGATAAGATTACTAACTTATCTTTTGAAAAACCCTGCATCAATCTCCTATATCCCTCATATCGCTAAATGCCATTTTTTGTCACTTTTCAAAAATCACGGAGCGACACAAATACAAATACCGCTACCTCCCTTTTAGCGGTGATAGTCATATCGCTATAGTAATTTCTCTATGGACGTAAGGGATCTAAGAAAGTTAAAGTTCTGGTATTCTACAAAATATTCCAACGTTTCCACACGCTCTACTAATTGGGAATAAACAAACAATTGGTCACACTTTATTGCATTCAAGAGCTACGCCATTCTGTTAAAAATTGTGCACATTGTTAGAAATGAATAAATTTGTAAAAGTTTTGAACAAAATTATTTCATGATATATACATGTACTGGGCTGTCTCATTTCGTTTGGTGCATAATTTATTTCCTTGTTCCCACGAAACTAAAATGTCAAATGTTTGCAGGATTTCGTGACTTTATATATTGAGGAATACAAAGGTGTCTATTTTTTACTTTTTACATTAATGGATTATAAAACTATTGATGAAACACATAGAGAGCATATTACTGTTTTTTAATATTAAAGACAAAATGTTCTATTTCATATATCGACGACAAAGACAAAGGGTAAAACCGACTTTCTGAAAGATCTAAATTACCTGCCAACAATAGCTTAATGTTGTTCTTAACTACAGATGACGATACCTCTCTAATCTATCAGCTATTTTAATCGCAAAGCATTTGTGTTAAACAATAGCTTGATAATGTGCATTAACGGATGGCAAATGTGCGTAAGAAAACAAGTGCGTATAGCGCGAAAAACAAGGTGTATTCTTCGCTGCAAAGTGCCCCATGACAGAAATCCCACGCATGAAACAATCCTTTGTTTCCAGTCCTGCTTTTAAACATATCTATAGTTATGGTGTATTCGGAGGTGTTTCGGTAGTGTTTTAAAAAAAAAAAGAATTTGTCTTAAATATATCATGTGGTGAAAAGAGATTTTTGACCTTTGTCCTTTTTGTGTGTCAAAGGTCACTTTAACATCCACATCTGCAAGATGGCTCAATCATATTTTATTCCACAGAGTTTCAGGAACATTTTGATATATGAATTGTTGTGAGAAAAGAGTGTCCAAAAACAAACTACAAAACCAGGCCTTTGCTCTCTATAGGTAAATGTTAACTTTCACTCTTCCGCTGATAATACTCAGCTTTTCTGTGAGCTTGCTTAAAGATTCCGGGCGTACTTTTCGAAACCTTTCAAGCTGTAATATCTGGCATAACCACCTGGATGTCTCATGACATGCCCCTGATGAATCAAGAAAAAAAAAACAGAATTCATTGTCTTATGTTTTGAAAAATCTGCTTTCAATACAGTTAGGCCCTTGTGACACCTCTGTAAATTACCATACTCGTAACTTGTGGCGTGTTCGTAGGTTTATCTATTAGATGCTTGCAACCATGTTGTACGATATTTGGTTTTGTTCCACATTGACTACACAAACTCATTATGACGTCGATGAAATAGATCTCAAAAGGCCCCAGCGCTTGCGAAATAAAACTGCGCATTTTGGTGTTCGCATATGCGTTTGTGGCTAGAGTTGGTCACATATTTTGATCAATCATCACTGGTTGTCTGTTAAAAAACGTACCAGATACAAAATCCTTCTTTATGTGCATAGGTCTCTTCATGGACAGGCTTCATCATACCTTACTGATGGTCTCAATTCTGATGGCACTAGGCGAAGGCTACGGTCCTCTTCCGATGTTACGTGATTCATTATAAATCGTATTAAACGTAGATCATTCAGTGTCATTAGTCGCAGATCATTCAGTGTCATTAGTCGCAAGCACTGGAACAGAGCCATCATCCACCAGTGTCTATAAGCGGATCATGAAAACACACTTATTTCCTGATATTTTTCTTTTATTAACTTTGAATTTGTTAGATAAAATGGCTCGATGGCAGGAAGGAAAAGTGTTGTCACTAGATCCATCGATCAATCTACAAAATATGTGTATCGCTAATGTCACTCAAACTCAAAACATCAACTTCAAGAGCTTCTCACCGTGCTAGTCTAATCAGTTTTTCTACGAAAGTACAACACACAGTACACTGTTAAAAATGACCGGTAAAATAACGTCGTTTTGACTGGCAGCTGGGACTCACAACAGTTAAAACGCCGTTTTTAACAGTTATTGCCCGTTTCGAGTCCCTTTTTACAGTTATTTGCACGTTTCGAGTCCCGGCTGACGGTTAAAACGACGTTTTTTAAAGAACATTTTAACAGTGTACAGAGAATGCGAACTCCTTCACGTGGAAGACTGTTTAGGGTGACGGGTTTTGTTTATTTAGCGCTGGTTTTGAGAATTTTGAAAAAAAAATCCTTTAAAATGTACAGAAGTGTAAAAAATCGCCGACGCCGCGTAAAGCTATGGGCTAGATCTAATTTTAAAAGCTATGCGCGAGGGAAGCTGGGACAAACTTTTTTGGGCTTATTATTTTGATTGCTTTCATCAGATTTCTGGAAGAGGTTTACTCTGACGATAACTTATCCTGCTCCTACAAGAGACAAGTCAATGATCAGACTTAACAGCTTCAAGTGTTGTAGACTTTGGAGTTCTTAATGCTGTTAATCCACTTCTTTCTAACCAGAATGTAGTCCAGCTGGACAAGTTCTTCACTTGGACAATGGTGTGTCCACAGTTTTAGTCTTGCTTTATTTGGAATTGTTCCATGAAATCCTTCGTGTGCATTCCACTTCTGTTGGACACGTTCTTTTGAGTGAACAGTGCATCTTCAGGTCCAAGCTTAGATTTTTAATCCCCAGGGATGCCCAAAAGAGTATGGGCTGAAAATGTACCTGTGGCGGTGGAGATTTCATGGTAAAAATGAGAGACAATTTCATCTGGGTAGTCGTTGTGAGGGTTGTAGCGGTAATGATTGTTGTTTCAGGATTACCCATCAGCGTAAGCTTTAGGGTGCGCTTGTTACAGTTTATAAGGTTGATACATGACTTGAGAGACTTTGGTGATAAAAGAAACACCTCCAGTAGTATTCTTCTTGTTCTTCCAGGCAGAAGCTGTAATAAGTGCAAAGCCATGGAAATTCTCCTGTAATGGAGATTCACCGTGTACAATAAGGCGTTCTCGTATGCAGATAATATAAATACCATACAGATGTGCTTCATGTATGAGTTCTTTCTTGGCTGTTGTTTCTGGACGTTAAGTGCTGATGATAAAGGTAGCTATATGTCAAGTGCAAAAGTCTCGTCTGAGATGGCATGGTCATGTACAGAGGATGGATGAGCAGAGTCTGGTGAGGTGGGCAATGGAGATGAAGGTGGATGAGAGAAGACGAAGATTGTTTTGTAGAATAAAGACGCGCAGTCGCATAATTCTTTTCAGCACCTAAAGACTATTTAGGCAAACTATATCTGGCAACAGGGTTGTTTGCGTTTATATATCAAAATGGCACTCCCGTTGATGCCTAAGTGGGGGGTTCCCAGGGCACCAAAGCTAAACATCTTTAAATGGGCAGCATTTTTGATTGGAATTACTTGGAAAATGTTCTGGAGAGCCCAAGAAAGCCTCTACAGGAAGCCTATTTCCATTGGCTGGGACAGAATTGGGACAATCAGGAATACTCACAATTCTCTTTTTGAAACTGACTGTTATATGACTCTCTATACATGGGACGGGCGGCTTGACGTCCCCTCCGAAGAACGGGGTATTATCACGGTTCAGTTGCCCATGTCCTTTTGAACCATGAGGGAGAATTAAGAACCCTGTCAAATCTCACCAAGTAGCTCCACCGGGAATATAACCGGGGACCTCCAGCATCAGAGGGTTCGTACCGTAACAATGGACTACGCCTCCCACGGCATCTTCGAAACCAACTGAATAACTGAAACCTACGAAACCCCCTTAAATGACGAGGTCATTTCAAAACGTTTTAAGTCCCACAGTGTACGATGGTGCAAAACGATTTTTTATATATAGACATATGTACTCAATTAATTTGGTTGATATTGCATTTTGGTTTGAAGTGCTGCCTAACGTCAAACTTAAATATTGTTTTGGTTTGAACTCTGAATCTTCGTTATTTCTTTATTAGCCGCTTAATTTAACACTTAAGTACCCAAGGGGAGGGGGGGTTCCTAGTACCCAACATTTGAATTGTTTTTTTGCGATTTCTGAGTTACGCAATCAAATTTTTCAAGAGTTTTTGCTAAGTGTCTGATTTATGAATACCTTCTCCTGATCAATCATAGAATAATTGTTGGGCCCCTAGTAACCCCCCCCCCCTTGGGCCTAACGGAAGTGAAAAAATCAAGATATTTTACTAAATTAAAAAAGTAAAGTAATTAAATCTTGGGATTTAGTTGCTTAGATCTATACCTTAGGAGGTATTTAATATAATTATAATACTTCAATTAAATAACTTATTATATGCTGATAGCATCATTTTTAATTTTGTTCATTGCCGTGCTCTTAAATGTGTAATTCTATGGGAAAAATAAGGCGTTTTTGAAGTTTATGAAAAAATACAAGAATGGTATAACTTTGTTATCTTTTGCAATGATTATTTAATTGGTTATTCTATAGTAGATATAATGAATTATTCTGGTTCAAAAGCTGATATTGGAGTTGCTGAGGATGGAAATGTTCGACCCATCTGTTTCGAAGAGTGACAATTTCAGTTTGCCATAGTCTAGTCCAAGGGTCGATTTTCATTTTTATTGTGTGTATGTGGTTCTTACGTACCCCCACTTTTTTTAGTGTCATTATCAAACTCCCATGGGAAAGGGGTTATCTGGGTAGGGTCCCTAGACCCCCCCCCCCCCTTGGGCACAACGGAAGTTTTTTTAGCTTGTGCACTTAAGTGTTAAAAAAAAATCTTAAATTACATATAAATTCACATTTGCCAAAGTAGGTCAATCACATAAAAAAACTGGTCATTATCATTACACCTATTACGCCATACGAGAAAATTTGTACATAATAGAATTTTGTAGATGACCTTATTTTCCCCGAGACCGTTATTGCACATCCGTTTCGTAAACAAATTATGGAATTTGGTAATGATATCAATTATTTTATGAAAGCGCATGCACGACACAGTCCTACTAACCTAGAATATCTAACTTATTGTTTCTAAAAAAAAAAAAAAAAGAAAAAAAAATAGTTTTCCTTTGTGATAAAGGTGAATAATATTTTATATTAGGGACTCATGTTGAATTACCACCAAACAGTTGAGTAGAAATAACAACGATATTTGAACAAAAACAAATCTATACTGTGATCCGGGTAGCTTTAAAACGTTTGAAGTCCGAGACTAGTGATATAATTTACAAGGTTCATGCTGCGTTTTTATTATTTTTGCGGACTCCATTAATTGATATTGATTCAACATAGAATGTCCAGCAATATGCCGTAAATTAATTTTTACAGCACAAAGCTGACAGGCTATTTTCCATTAATATGTAAAACGGTTAATTTACGGCTGTAAATTAATGGCAATATCGGTGACGATAATTTGTAATCAGCTCCCTAAAACCAAGATCATTGTCGCTTGTTTATTTAAAAGTAAGGGCATGGGGGGGGGCCGTGGGGTCGGGGAGGGGGGGGGGGTTGGGGGCGGGGAGGTGGGGGGGCGGTGGGGGGGGGGTGGGGTACGCATGATTTCGTTTTTCGCGCGTCATGTTAACGCCCACACCCCCCCACAACCCTTAGGAACACCAATCGGAAGATCGATGACAAAAATTATTTATGCATGTGAACTTTGACCTTTTGGTCAAATTTTTAATTTCTAAAAACAAAAAAAGTAAAATTGATAATAAAATTCAATGTTTCATTAACTTATTACATGCCGATATGTAAATCGCCTAAAATAGGTCTATTTCCCTGGAGAAATGAATGGTAAAATACAGGTTTCATAAACAAGAATAAAATGTTTCAAATCCCTACTTTTTGGTTCTATATTATCAATTTGGTTATCTTAAATCAGAACAAACAATACATAAATTTGAGTGAAAAACGTGCGAGAAGAAGCAAAACCAAATGGCCGCTTTTTTTGCGCGCATGGAAATTAATGTTTCGATCGATATTTTTGCAGTAATAATAACGTCTTTGGGCAGTCATTATACGTGTGCCAAATTTCATGGACAAACTCCTATGGGAAAGTTGTTTTCATGGTCCAAGTGGAGAGTGGCGTAAATTTTTTTACATGGGGGTGGGCTTGATGAAAATGTATGAACGAAACAGGGTTTGCTGAAAAGATCCATTACTAACACATGTGCGCGCGGGGCGGGGAAGAAATGTTGCCATTTAGAATCTAAACACATGAACGGGCATCTACATGGGGGGGGGGGATGATCGCATTGACCATCCCCCTCATCAAAATATGGGGGTATATACCCCATCGCCCCTCAGGATTTACGCCTATGCAAGCGGATTTTTTTTTCCTATGCACCAACTGAATTACAAAATACATTAATCACTTTAAAAAAATTAAATGTCGTTTACTTTTACAATATCAGAAAAAATGAATTTTGTGAATTTAGGTTTTGCATTTTTTTGTCAAACTATAACATTATACTTTTGAAAAATATAAGTATGTTGAGTTTAATTGATCATTTAATCACTAATTTGTTCTTGCAATGTTGACAATCCCCATTCACTTCCAATCTAATTTGTATATATGGTCCATTTTCTTCAAATGCCTGGTTGAAAACGTTAACACTTAAGTGACCAAGGGGTTTTCACTCCTGGTGCAGAACATCAAACTCATCGATGATTCTTTGTCTTAGGTTTGCAATGTCTGGTGGACGGCTGGTAAACATATTGCTCTCAAGATATCCCAAATAAAACCAATACAACATGTATGGTCAGAATATCTGGGTGATCCAGCCCCTGACTGGAGGGGGTGCCAAGAGAGAGGTCAAGATGAGATGGGATAGATCATGCAGGGGTGGGTGCGGGAGGGGTGTCCCCGCACCCCTCCCCCTATGCATTTTTATCATGACAATCAAGCTTCTTCCTATGTAGTTGATAGGGAAATGTTCATATCACTTATTTCTAAAGGTCCGTTCATCCATGTTCATACTGCATTACAGTCTCTGCCCATACTGCAATGCTGTACTGCAACAAAGTTTTAACTTGCATTGCAGTGGGTTGTATCAAGTTTCATATTGCAGTGGAAGTATGAACGCAACTGTAGAGGTCAAATGCAAAACCACATGTAAAAAATGTAAAAAAGGACCCCAATGCTAAAACATCATGTGCATTTTGGTCACAGCAGGTTCCAGTTTGAATTTCAAGCCAAATATGATAGTAAATCATAGGGCAGTTTATTTCAGAATCTGAAGTAAATAATTATCTAAATATATTTAGAAAGGAAACCCTTTCTTGTCCATGGCATTACAGGAAATTATTCAGCTTTTGGTGTCTCCCAAAAACGTTACATATGAGGTTTTGTCATGTTACCGTTTTCACCTCATGTGAGGTTTTTGCTCTTTTTTTAAGGTCAAATGCACATTATGAGCAGGGGGTAGGACATGATCTGCTCGGTTTGGGCATTGGGGATTTCTAAACGGTAATTTGTGGAATTGCTACGTGCATTTACTATGGCAGTCTCTGTCCCAGTGACATTACAAAATCAGCTCTTAACCCTTAGTTCAAAAGATCTTAGTAATATCATGATAATTTAGCGAAAAAATATTGACTTCAAAGTCCGTCGGGGTTAGTGGATTAACCCCGCTGCAAAATAGTGTAATTTCCAATAACGGTCATTTAGATTTAAATATTCGTGACCAGGCCTAGTCTTTAGTCAAGTATGCGTGTAACCGTTCGATATGCGTAAGAGCACCCTCCTACCGTTAAGTCTTGAAACAGACTTTTGCACCCGGAAGTTGATGCCGTTTTGATTCGCTGTGCGGTTAGGTTGGCGGTCCTACCCCCACCCCCTGATATGAGGTCAGGGCGGAGAGGATCTGGCCCCTCTCAAGGGGAGGAGGGGTGGGGAAACCAACTGAAAATGGAAGTTGACGGCCCCCGCAAAAGCCAGCCATGGGCGGCGTTGTAAGTGCCGTGGAGGGAATTTCATTGGGTGGAATGAATGTTTTAAAACAATGTTGAAACAATTAAGTATTTTGTGTCTATAGACCACTTAAAGTCTGATCAGAGATTTCTGAATATATTTTTTTAATTATTTAAGTAAAAAATAGTCAACTCGAAATCTAAAGATAGTCACCTAGAATGCTCATTTCCACATGAGATGAATCGGAGTTTCGTTTGGATGCAGTCAGTTCAACATTTATGTGTATATAGAGTGCCATAGGGATTTACTGTTGTTACAAAATTTCCGGATCCGGCATTTTAAAACAAAGACCTGTGAATTTTCTATATGAAGGACTTCGATTGAGATTAGCCATTCCACACAGTGATTAGTATTATGGAACAAGCATAATGTAATACAAAAAAACAATTTTTTTTGAAATGAGGGCAGCCTCATCGGGAAATTCTGAGTCAGCCTTTATTATTTGCTCGTGCCCAGTCAACAACGTCAGTTTCCAACACGTATTACAAACCTTAGGCCTCTTTTGAGCTCGGCAAAGAATGTTTTTTATATTATAATATGGTCTGTTGTCTTAGTTTTCAATGAAGTCTTCCTTCAACGGTTGTCTACCTTAAACATGAACGAATGTCTCATTTTTCCAGCTTATGGTCAATAGACATAAGCTACTTGAAGTTAAAAATAGTTAAATTTAGAGAATCCTGTCATTAAAAGGAGATTTGGATTTGCTTTGCCATTCGGGACAGGTTGATAATTTACTTTTTGAAGTTTACAAGGTTTAAAATTATACTCTGATGATTAAAATTAATTGATTCATTGCACTGAGTATCGGTTGACATTGACCTGAAATCATTTGCAATTTATCTCTTGTGAAGCCAAGGGTCGTAAAAATTTTTAAAAAACGTAATTCAAACAAAATGATGGAACTGAAACTTCAGCGGTTTGGGTTATATATACTTCCCGCCATAATTTTCCTTTCAAACTTCGCATAAATATGGTGTCATCGATATGAACGGAAAATTCAAGAAAAATCGGGGGTCACCGATGTCACTTTTGAGTTAAAACCATCACAATTTTTTTTTTTTTTTTTTTTACCGTTAAGTCTTTGAAACAGACTTGCACCCGGAAGTTGATGCCGTTTTGAATTCGTTGTTGCTGTTAGGTTGGCATGTCCTACCCCCACCCCCTGATTATGAGGTTCAGGGGCGGCGGATCTGGCCCCTCTCAAGGGGAGGAGGGGTGGGGAAACCAACTGAAAATGGAAGTTGACGGCCGCAAAGCAGCCATGGCGGCGTGTAAGTTGCGTGGAGGGAACTTTCATTGGTGAATGACATGTTTTAAAACAAATTTGAAACAGATTAAGTATTTTGTGTCTATAGACACTTTAATATTGCTCTTGCCCAGTCCACAACGTCAGTTTCCAAACGTTACAAACCTTAGCCTCTTGAGCTCGGCAAAGAATGTATTATAATTATGTCTGTTGTCTTAGTTTTCAATGAAGTCTTCCTTCAACGTTATTTCTACCATTAAACATGAAGAATTGTCTTCATTTTTTCCAGCTTTTGGCAATAGACATAAGCTACTTGAAGTTAAAAATAGTTAAATTTAGAGAATAATGTCATTAAAAGGAGATTTTGTTTGCACTATCGGGACCAGGTGATAATTTACTTTTGAATGTTTACAATGTTTAAAATTAATAATCTGATATATTAAATTAATTGAATTCATGCACTGATTATCGTTGAATTGACTGAATATCATTTGCAATTTACTCTTGTGAAGCAAAGGTCGTAAATATTTTTCAACGTAATTCAAACAAAATGATGGAACTGAAACTTTTTCCTTTCAAACTTCGCATAAATATGGTGTCATCGATATGAACGGAAAATTCAAGAAAAATCGGGGGTCACCGATGTCACTTTTGAGTTAAAACCATCACAAAATGCACATTTTCCGCCAAAATTAACTACATGAGTCTATGGAAAAATAATTTTTTCGAGGACATTTTTGGTTATATAGCTAAAAATTTAGCCATAATTTTGTTGTGATTTTTTTTTATATAAGTTGCGCACTCATGTCAGCTTTCTAATAAAACAAAAAAAAAATCATGGGGTCACCGAGGTCCCTTTTGATAAATTCATGCGAAAATCCTTATTTTTCTTGAAAAAATGAACACTTGCGACATCTTTGTGCGTATAGCTCTGACAAAAAACGCAGAATAATACGCAACGTGTTGAGCGAGTGTCTCTTTGCGTGTTGCATGACCAGGGCGTATCGATCACCTCGGCAATCACCTTTGTGCGTTTGTGCTATAATACATGGGACATGCAGTGAGTCTGTGTATAATAGTCTTTCTTTTTCATTTTCTTTGCATGTGCTTTCTTTTTGTTATTTTTTTATCTATAACATTCGCTTTCACCTTTTCTATCTTTTACGTTCTGCATCCGAGTTTCGTGTTTTCGTACTTTTTGTTTCATCCTACATTCTCCAGTTTATGACAGAAGAGGCGGCATCACTCCCGGTTTAGACCTATTTAATTATATTAGGGTTTTGATAGATTTTATCTTAAATTTAAAAGACCGACGTGTCAATTAGGATTCTTCAACTGACCTCTCGAATTTAACAGGAATATTTCAAATAAAATAACTATATTGGGGGGAAATGCAACACTCTTCGAAGGGCCCACCGTCTCCACAAATAATGAGCAAAACATTTTCCAGCACAAATAAATACCTAACGGTTTATACCCAAAACCTTTTGCCCCTTCTGTGGAATTTGGAGTGGGTCGGTTTGCTTTATCCATGTCTCCCACCTGTACATGACCAATAGGTCTATGTATGGAAACTTAGACGGCAGAAAAATATATTTTTGCCCCTAATTTTTAGGTTAATTACTTTCTAAAATTCTAATTTTATTTACTGCCTTCTGAAACCGTCTGGTACAAATTTCATTGAGAAATTTTTATGGGAACATGGTCAACGGAGCAACCCAGTGTGGGACCCATTCTTGTCGACAAACGGGGGTCTGGAGACCTTTTTCACTAAGTGCTAAATGAATATTCCAAAATTTCAATAATAAATTACAATTACATATGGGCCTGGTTTGATGAAAAGAATCATATCAAATTTCCCAACAGGGACCCCGTTTCACAAAGATTTTACGATCGATTGTAATTAAGAAGCGTAGCTCGATCAATCGTAAGTTTGAAACTACAATCAAATTCCAACTTACGCTTTATCGAGTTTACGCTCAATAAATCAAACTTCATTGATCGTAAGTCTTTGTGAACGGCCCAGGTTGTTATGTGAATGCAAGCCCTGTTCTTTTATTGGGAACGAAATTCGTCAGGTTGAGCGTGGTGCCGCACATACTGCATCCTTGCTGCAGTTGTCTTATCAACCACCCGATATTACAAATATGGGTGCCAATTCTCGGTGTTGAAGATTGGTTTAACCGGGAAAACCTCCCATTTGCGGGGTCACGTACGAATTTCTACAAGTCGCCATCATCTGCGAAGGTGTAAAGTCGCCATCATTTGCGTAAAAACGCTTACTACATGGGATGTGCGCTCTTGTTTGTTAATCGCGGGCATTCAACGCTTCAGGCTGCGGAAGACATTTCAGAAGATATTGAGGCTTGGAACGATGCCAAAAGATGATACATGACCCAAACTCCTTAACTGCGTTTATACAGTAAAAATGGATTAGCTTACAAAATCTATCACATTTGCCCCAGTTCTTCACCAAATTCCTTCATTTTCAGCATAGATAATAGAAAATATGCCAATTACGACATCATCAACTTTGTCACAGGTCGGGTTATTTTTTTTTTGTTCATTCATGCACAATTTGTTTTTGATATACACTGCATTTAAGCATTGAAAATTTCCTAAATTCGGTCCCAGAGAGTCGTGTTTATACATATAAAAATTTGTTAGAATTGTTAGCAGCTCTCCCATTGAAAATAGCCGGATTTTTTTTTTGCATAAAACTTGTTAAGAAAATTTAAATATCTTACGGGCAAATTAGATCCCTAAGAGAAAAGTATTTCGGGGTATACTCTTTCGATTAATCATTGAAAATGTCCTGAATTCTGACCCAGGGAGTCGCCTTTATATAAAATCTTTAGAATTCTACTTTTTTCTACATTACTGAAAATCATGCACCTATCTGAAACCCTCAAGAAGGGAAACTCCAAAATTGCTCTTAAAAATCTGAGAACCCAAAAAATGTTCCTAACAGAACCATATTTGCATGAAAGTCGATTCTGAGTTTATCGTTACCCGCCGCATCGCTTTTTGGAGACTAGAAACACACGCGTCAAATTTTCAAGATTGCCAAAAAATCATTATCTTCAAATACCGTCGTTTTCACCAGGTTTAGCAATTGGAAAGATATATTTTTGTTTGTTAAACCCTATTTTTTATAACTTTGAAGCAAAACCAGGTTTTTTTTCCTGCGGCCCTACCTTTCAGTATCAGTTTGGCTTTTAAACAGCACACATTTTAGGTCAATAATGAGTCACCTCATCAACCAGGGGAATAAAGTAACAATAAACTCAAAGTTGACTTTCATGAGCCTAAACGGTGCTATACAGGAGTTAAAGAACTCGTTTAGGTTCTTTGAAGAACCTTAGAAAGCTCCATATAGAGGACAAGTTTAGAATCTCTTTCGCACTTTTTTCTGCAAGTGTGCAGTCAGTTGTAATTTCTTGAAAAATTCAGATGTTGGCCACGTAAAGGATCTAAGAGCGAGAAAGCATATTGAAATCAAAAGCATATTGAAATCAAAAAAACATATACAAGAGTTAAAGAACTCGTTTTGGTTCTTTGAAGAACCTTAGAAAGCTCCATATAGAGGACACGTTTAGAACCTCTTTCGCACTTTTTTCTGCAAGTGTGCAGTCAGTTGTAAATTCTTGAAAAATTCAGATGTTGGCCACGTAAAGGATCTAAGAGCGAGAAAGCATATTGAAATCAAAAGCATATTGAAATAAAAAAAAAACATATGTCGGGCATTTTTCTTGAAAAGGTGTGGAGGGTGACAAGATGCAAGTATTATTGTAATTCTCCAGATACATTTGTGTTTTGATATTTTATTTTCTGCTCAGTACTTATGGAACTTGTATTGATTTGAGCGCACTTCTACAGAGTCTTGGAGAATGAGTGTTTAGAAAACGCGTTTTGCGTTTATCCCGCATTTTCCGCGCACCGATAAATTGGTATTTTCCCCACCAATCTTCGGCCGAATATTACCGAATCCGCGTAATTACTTACCCAAAATGTCCTTCTAGATACATGTCCGAGACTTGCAAAAGGTAAACAAATACTAAATCATATCCAAATCATGAAGACGGAAAAAAAAAATCGCCCACTTTTCGCCTTCCCGGCCTCTACCAAATAGCTAAAAAGTAATACCGCAATCGGTTGCGATCAATCATGAAATCACACAACCTTAACAGTTGGGAATAAAACTAAACTCAAAAATACACGGATTACATCGAAATAAAAAAATACGGAGAATCTAATTTTCTATGTGGCCTATTAAGAGTAATTTTCACCATCTAATTCTGTATTTTGAGTAAATAGTGGACTGTTAAAGACGGCTGGTCAAAGCTTGTTTACCGACGGAGTATAATAATGAAAGCAACCACTCCCCTCACATGTATTGAATGGCATTCAAGCATCCATATGTTAAAGGTAAAAAAAACAAGCCCAAGGTAAATAAGTCCGGAGTGTGTTCACAATATTTGAAGAAAAATTACAAAATTGATTTTCATTTAACAAATTGTAATTTTCAAATTATTGGTAGCAAGAAAAAAGACGTTCGTTAAAGGTGCAACGAGAGATTCAGGTGTCACTAAAATATGAAAAAACTTTAATTTTTGCAACCAATGTAAAGCTTTTTATCAAAAATGACCCATGTGAAAGGACTAAGCTGAAAAATATTTCTTTGGTACAAAAACTGTGAAATTTCTATTTTCGTATAGGAAGCAAATACGAAATCAGGCCTATGTTTTATATTGAAATTGGCAAATGAAAATCGCCTTTTGTTTCCCTTTCAAGGCATTCTGTAACCAAAGAACTAAATTAAGAAATCTATGCGGGGGGGGTCTTTATCTATATGAAATCCACTACATTAACACAATAATGGTGCCGCCAAAAAATAAAAAATCTCGTTTGAAATCATTAAAAATCTAGTGCGAGAAAAAGGAAAAAGACCATAACACACAAAGGTTGGCGTAGTGTACCCTATTGTTTTGAGAAATTATAATGTTGGTTTTATAGTAACGACCGCGCCTCTAAATTCTGGTGGATTGGAGTTGGAGTTGTGCTGGTGAGTCTTTTGGTGCACGTGCTGGTTGTTGTAAGGTAAAGTAAAATTTGGTAGAGACCGACAAGTTTATTTCCAGAGTGGCGGCGCCAGACATCTTTTCTGGGGGGGGGCGGATACGGGGGGACAGGGAGGGAAAAGTGTGAAATCTTGGGGATGGGGGGCAAACGTTGAAAAATTCGGGGGGGGCAAAGATGGAAAATTGGCTAGAAAATTTTTCACAAATTTTGGCCCAAAAATCAGCGATTTTGGGGCCCCATAATGCACTGAATTTTTTGCCCCAAATCGTTCCATATTTCTTTCGACCAGGGGGGGCAAACTGGGGGTGGGGGCACAAGAAAAGAAGAAAAACAAATTTGGGGGGGGGGCAAAATCGCAAAAAAAAATGTGCACCCCATTTGCCACCCCCCCCCGGACGCCGCCACTGGTATTCTCAAACCCAAAATAGCCCTGAACTGAAAATCAGGTCTGTTGTAAGTTCGTCTAGGTAGTGGTAGCGCGAAAAATTTTGGTGGGGAATTTATGGTGTATTTGCCAACGTAAGTGTCATTGTCACAATTATTTATTTTGCGGATAAGGGGGAGGCCGAAGGTCCCACGGACTCCTCCATTGGTAATGTGCCCCTCATGTCCCTCTTCCATACCGATTGGACGCCCATGAGCGATTGAAAATTTGTTTCTCTGATTATCGATGTGATTTGGTAAAAACAGTTATGTAATTTCGTAGTGAGTTGCAGTCAAGACAATTGGGAGTTATTGATCCGACTCACAAGAAAGGCATGGATGAGTCAAAGTTAGGTGGCATGAACGGCGAAACGGTTTGTTCTTTCCGTTTTAAGGCGATAAGAATCGAGCTTTAGTCAAAATTGTAGCCAACTCAGTGTCATTCCCGCTCTCTTTCTTTTCTTCTATGGAAGGTTTACTCAAAAAAAGTTCCGGAGGGTGAGGTGGGGGGGGGTGCCAAGGCACCCCCGGCACCCACCATGGATCCGCGCCTGCCCCCCCCCCACCCCCAGGAAACCACTTTCCCGAGGATTTTTTGCACGAAATTTATACCACGTGTGAAGGGTAAGACCCTTCACAACCAAAATGAATTGGGCTACAAATTAGGGGCATAACAGTGCTTAAAAACAAGCGAAAATTGGGCAAAGAGACGAAAAGTTCAAAATGAGCCTTTGCGTTTATATCTAACTTTTTCTCTAGACGAACCAATTACATATATTACACAAAACCTGCAGGGACTCCTGGATTTTTTAAGGTGTTGCAAAATACAAGTCACTAATTAACGCATGAACGGCTTGGCCGATTTAACTTTTTTGGGTAATATAGAAAAGAAGCGCATTAAAAGTCAGACAATACAAAAAAAATCAGCGGGAAAAAACATAACAAGCGCGTAAGCCAGGGGGGAAGGACGCCGAATGGGTCGATTGATAGAGTGGGATTGTAGTGGTTGCCAGGCTCCTGTTGAGCCTATGGAAAAATCCCTAAATCGGCATTATATGCCTGATTGATTCCTCCTAACGCTTGATGAATTCATTGCCATTTTACCATACGGTCAAGAGACATATTGATGAAACAATTTTGTTATGCGAACTTTTAGTTCGTAGGGTGAAGAACAATTTGGAGGAAACCGCATTTGAAAATCAATTTTCGCGCCATTTCAAAAAATCCCTAGACTGCCTGGAGAACGTTATTTATTCAAATTTAGGTCTCCTTCTCTATATATGGGCCCTACCACGCCTATTTGAATCCACGAGTCCGAGAACGAAACGTATGCAAAACGTTACACGAGACTACGGCCGCTCATGCAACCAAACGTTATACCCTAAGTATTGACAGGATCTGGCTCATATCGCACACATTTGCTCAAATTTCCTTTCAAGACCTGATTGTCATAGTTGATCACATTTTTTACGTGAAGTTAACGTATAAGATTCGTTTATTTTTTTATGTGTTTGGCCTGTTGCAGTAAACCGTTTTCGCCAAGTTATGACAGAAAATGGACCGTTCATGAGCCTTGAAAACACCATAGAATCTAAAACACGTTTAATGGCATTATATAGAGTCTAATTTTCCGAGGGATGCAAATTAAATCCGACCTCCCCCCCCCCCCCCTTTGCCTGCGTAAGCGGCCAGCCCGAAAACAAATTTAGAGTCCATAGCACCCCCCCGTGTAATAAAATAAAGCATTTGCCATATTTAAAGAAACAAATAGGATATAGAACTACATTTAGTATCATTTGAAGCTTATTATTATATGCGGCGATATGATATGTAAAAAAACAAAAAATTGTGACATGCTTCATGGTTTTGTTGGAGTGAGCCACATTTTATAAACTATACAGAAAATATCACAAGTACAGGCAATGTTTTACAACTTCGTAAAATAAGTTTTTGAAGGATTATCCGGAGAAAACACATTTACCACCTGAGAGGAATTGGCTAAGCCAAATTCGAGCAGTTAACAGGGCTGTTTACCTGGGGCACTGTGCTTTTTCCACAATCGTATGGCACGTCCAGTTATCAAACATGCGAGTTTTCCAGCGCATGTCGAGTTTCACGCCGCGTGTATCGAGTTTTCCTCGCCATATGTCGAGTGTGAAGCGTTATATGTCGAGTTTACAGCGCTATCTGTCCAGTTTGCCCTCTATACATCGAGTTTTGCTCTCTATATGGTGAGTTTGGACATAAATCATGTCCAGATTCAAAATCCCGACATGATTTTTTTCTCAACATGAGGAAAATCGACATGATTTTTTTTTTGGTGTGTGTAAAAAAAAAAAATGTCGAGTTTGCTCATGTTGAGAAAACAATCATGTCGAGTTTCTCATGTTGAGAAAAAAATCATGCTGAGTTGGCTTATGTTGAGAAAAAAATCATGTCGAATTGCTGTGTGAGAAAAACATATGTCCGTTTCACATGTTGAAAAAAAATCATGTCCAGATATTGAAACTCGGCATGTATTTATTCTGGACATGATTTTGACAACTCGGCAAATAGAGTTCAACTGGATAGGTAGCGCTGTAAACTCGACATGCGGGTAAATAGTGCCACCCCCCCCCGGCCGTACGTTCATCTCTTTGATTACCTAGACTGGTGTCCAATTTTATATGAGAATCAAACAACCCAACTGAAGTTAAGAATTATTATTATTCTAGGCCCTCTTATATTAGTTTATAATTCTTTAGATCAATACGGGTAATTATCAAATGTAATAATTCAGGTCCTATTTAGGTCACTTAGGGAACTTTGGGGTTAGTTGTCACCCATATTCTAAGTTATGTACATTAACACTATTCTGTAAATCATTACGAAGGCCTTTTCATGAGGAATTCATGGATAATCCATGCAAAAATTTTGTTACCTAAAGTTAGATTCAGAGTTTTAAAATTTTATGTATACTCATTGTGATCTATCTTGTACAACTTTCTTCGACAGGCAAGTTCCGTTACCGGAAACTTGAGAATTTCTCCAAGTTCTAGTTGCA